>KN492641.1:0-13836 GCA_000787155.1 Scartelaos histophorus
ATTATTATTAAAATGGCTCTTTAAGCAATAAAACCAACAGATGGATGCTTTATAATGCCATACTCTGGAACCTTCTAGTCAAAACTCCAGAAAGGTTACACAGCACATCTTTAAATTCAGATGCAGCTAGGTAAAATCATGACCATCATTTCTTGCTCTAAAAAGTGAAGGCGAATTTATAACCTATTTATTTTCAGTACAGTTACGCAAACTACCCACGATGCTCTCACTCCCTCACTGTTTGCTGTACGTCTGTGGTGTCTAGACTTTGGGCTGTACGCTCACCACAGCTTGTAGGGCATCTAACCGGGCGTGTGGCAGTTTGCGTGGACAAGATGGCACATTAGGCACTGGCGACGCATGTGTCTGTGTCTCTCCAGCTAGTGAGGAGCGATGGTTTGGAAGGAGAAATATGGCCCGTGCGGTGTGCGAATCAGGCGCGCTCCACTACCCTGTAATCAGCCTCCTCTCCAGAGCCCCGCGACCCACAGAGAAGGGGGTGTGACAGTGTGAACAAATTACAATGTCCACGGACTGGAGTTTTGCACTGGAGGAAAGATGTATTTCAGCATACACACACAGAGGGTATTTAAGGCCATATAGTGGTTATATGAAAGATTGGCACTTACAGAGCTGAAATTATTCATTGATTGTCGTGAAGGTGTGTGGAGTTTAAAAACGCACTGGAGCGTGGATTGTTTTCCATGAAAGAGCAAATCTAAATATGGAGGATTTGTCTTTAATATAAATGTAATGCTTGTTTCCATGGAGACAGATGAATTTAACAAAATGAACACTATATTAATTGAATGCCATACTGTGAAACATTTCTGATTCTTGAGGTCAAAATAAGCCTATTGTGGTTGTCTGTATCTGATTATAAAGCGTTTAATTGTCTGATAATTTGAAAGTGTACTCTTAGCATGCTAGTTGTTAATGTCATTACTGTGATGGCAAAACTTCACTCTGGCCTCTGAGAGTTTTGAGCAGTTACAAACTCATCGTGGTGACTAATAGGATTTATTCGGGTTTGGTCAACAAATCAGGAAGGTTTAGGAAAGATGCAATTACAATATCCGGCGGGCCCTGTCCACGGTATGTCTAATGAAATCTAGAAAAAAAAAAAGTTAGAAAAAGGCCCAGTTTTGTTCATCTCCATGTCATTGAAGCGTTCCGTTATGTTCGGCTAATCAACAGTTACAACCATACTTCAGTTTTCATAATTTCCCTACTGACGCACAACTCTGAGCGCACTGGGTACATGCGATTAGAAGAGATGAGGGCGCCAAAGTCAAGATGATTCCAAACAGCACATATGTATTCAGTCTTGATTTTACCGCTGATCACATTTACTACAGAGGGTTTTATCACAGTCGGCAGAGCCCAGTGTCGGGAACTATTAAAAACATCTTCCTGGTTTGTGACGTAAGCGTGAATAGAGCCTATTAGGATACTCGAAAAACTTAAGGTAAATGAGAAATAACTTTGGACCACTGCAAACCAAAATAAATTGCATTACTGAAACTAATATTACAATTTTAGCTGCTTTTTATACTGGATGCCCTCCCACTGTCCTGTAATCAGCCTCCTCTCCAGAGCCACCAGACCCACAGAGAAGAAGTTTTGCACTGGAGGAGAGATGCATTTCAGCATACACACACAGGGTACCTAAGACCATATAGTAGTACTATGAAATATTCCACAGTATGCCATGAAACTCATCTGTCTCCATGGAAACAAGCGGGTGACACCTCTAGGCTAAACTACAGGTCAGATCGAAGAATGCATGTCTTTAATGGTTTTATGTAGCGATAAAATACTTGTCATTACCAAAGTGAAAGCTATTGATACTGCCAAAATTCTCTGGGAATGTGGTGCTAACTGTAGGCACTGCTCTGTCTGACACAATCTTAACCCAAAAGAATAGGTGCGCAGAATCAGCCAGAAACATGCACTATTGTCAGTATGATGCTAACGGGTATTTCAAATTGTAAATGATCAGAGCAGTGAGCAGAGTCCAGTGAAAGTGTATTAACCTCAGAAAGCACGACAGGACTTCCTGGTTTCACCTAACAGTTTAACTGGATTACGAGGATTAAACATTACTCATAGTAGGCCAATATTTTCCAGGGGCAAATTCTAACATGTCTAGCAGCTCATTTTGTATAATGCTGCAAATATCTTCTTTAATCTGGAGTAAGCTTTAAGTACAGAGACCTTTTCACGCTACAAAAGAAAAACTGACTTAATGATTTAGCAGATTATGTCGAACAGCTCTGCCAGTTATTCACCCTGCTATACTGAGAATAAAAGGTGATACAACAGCACCATTTAATAAGTGACTAAGATTTCCTTATGAAAATCAAAAACAAAATGTGTTGTGACATTGCATTATAATCCTTGGATGAGAAATAATCTTTGTAGGACTCTATTTTTATGACAACAGATGATTTGTCCCATGTAAATTTCAACATCAAAAAAGCCAAACGACAATACTTAGCTTTGGGGAATTAGTAACCTGTCCTGTACACATTCTACTGATGAAAAGCCTTAGCAACGGAAGAAAAGAGAATAAATATTTTAGCGTATGTGATGTGGGTTTTTTTAACTGTTATCTTAAGTTAGCGTAACAATCCTCTGGGCGATAAAAACGCTACGGCATTTACCAACTATTCACCTCACGTTTGTAGCCATTTTTGAGTGTTATAGTAATTATGAATGCAATACAAATTATATATGATTTGAAATTGACAACTTTTATTCTTTAGCTGTTATAATGTTGTATACCTCTCATTTGATCAGTATTATCTTTGTATTTTCTAAGTTAAATAAGCTGAAGTTGTTATATTACTGTAGCTACCAGTATGGATTATGTTTAGTAGTAGCTGTAGTAGTTGCTGTTGTAGTTGTAGCAGTTGTTGCAGTTGTTATAGTAGTTGTGTTGTGTGTAAATTGACAAACTTTTATCCTTTAGCTGTTATAATGTTGTATACAGTATGGATTCTGTTGTGTACAGTATGGATTATGTTGTATATAGTATGGATTATGTTTAGCTGTAGTAGTTGCTGTTGTAGTTGTAGCAGTTGTTGCAGTTGTTATAGTAGTTGTGTTGTGTGTAAATTGACAAACTTTTATCCTTTAGCTGTTAAATGTTTTATATTTTTCTTGGGTTTTCTTTACTTTGCATTTTGCATCTGATTTATACAATACTGCCGTTATGTTTAACTTCATACATACGATTTCATGTTTTAATGTCCCTGCAGAGACTGACCTAGCGCCCTCTGGTGGGGCTTTTAAAAACACATTTCTATCGAAACTGAGACACGACATTATAGTTATTCTAGAAAAAATACCAAGACTAAGAAAGAAGATATTTGTTGTGTAATACAGGACCTTTAAGTACATTTTGACGTCCGGTTTACTGATGAGTTGTTAGACTCATAATAGATGGGTGTTGTCTAGTAAAGCATTTAAAAAATTGCCATGTATGCAAAGCAAGAGTGTTAAGAGTTTATAGGTCACAGTTGCACTAGGAAATACAATGAGGTATTTTTATAATGTTATAATATTGTTTCATAATCAAAAACATACCTGGAGTGTTTTTTTTTTCATTCACACATGTTTAACACACAAACTCTGCATATTTAGGCTGAGTTCTTATCTCAAAACTTTCACGAGAATCATTTGGATAATTTCAGGCTTGGAATTGCCCATTTGTTCTAAAGGCAAAAGGAGCTGTTAACTTAAACTACAGCTTCATGACACCACGAGGTAGAACACAGCATTTTGGACTGAAGATATAGATAGATTAATAATAAAGCTTTACTCAAACATTTGTAAATGAAACAACACAATTCCAGGTATGTTTTTGAGGAGGCAACAGCATTCTAACATGACTTAAAGCTCAGAAAAGTCATTTTATCTCAATACAGCCTTGTACCTTTAGGCATGTAAGCTCTGAGGTAAACCTGGATTTGCTAGTGTGCTATTTGCTATTTGGCCTAACTGTCTTTAGCTCATGACTGCTCATGACCTACATACAGCACAAACAAACGCTATTATAATGTAGGATCTGAATATGAGGAAGTTATTGCACGGACAAAACATCAACAAACATCACGTTGTATAATAGATAACCGGGATCCTAAGTCAACCCGAGGCAATGCATGAAAAGCTGTCAGCGTGAACATTAAATAAACCACGAGAAAGCATCACTTTGCCCAGATGACATGATCAGAATAATGCGCAACCGTAATAGCTAGTAATTGGGCCAAATTATATGATATAGAATTGCAGCTATTATATGTAATGACAAGTCTCAGTGTGATAGTTTGTGATAATGTTGTCATTGTCAAAGTCATGGAGAATGGGGAAATTGCAAAGGAGCGTACAGAAAGTGGCGGTCAACGAAAATAGACTCATTCTCAAAATGTTTCTATTTAAATGCGCTGTACCTGATTTTTACTGTCTTAAAACGGAACTAGTTCATTTAAAGTTCCTGTGTTACGCAAAATTGACTCTTGTGAACTTTAAGCCGTATTGTTAGCTCCTCAGAAACAGAGCTAGAGTTGTGTTTTGTTTCATTCACACGTGTAAATAATTCTTTATTATTAGTCTGTCTCCATCCCCAAAGCTCCAAATGCTCGATTCCACCTTGTGATGTCATGAAATGGTAGTTTTCAAGTTAACAGCGACCTTATACCTTTTGGTCTGTAGATTCCAGGGCTGAAATTATCCATATGATACTAGTGAAGGTGTATGAAGTATTAAAAAACAGCAGATCTCTTCCTGTATTACCACATGACATCACAAGGTGGAGCGTTTTCAGCTACAGAGAAGAGCACAGCCTAAATTTGCAAGATTTGTGCCTTAAATATGCTTAAGAATAAAAAAACAGCACTGGTTTTTGCAGAATCAAGCAAAGCACCACACTCTTCCACATTTGAGTGACTGTTACTTCAAATTAGTGGCTCTGGATGGGTCATTTTAAGTTAGGATGATGGTTTGTCACGCTTTGTGGTTCTGGATTCAAACAGAATGTAGACAGGCCTGTCTGCTCAGGCAAACTGTGGAACTAAAGGTCCTTTAACTAAATTTAAAGGTCCAACTGTCTCCTTGGACCTTTAAAGATACGGTACATTTACTTCCTAAAATATTTGAGTATTCTACATTCCATATAAAGATACTCAAAGTACAAAACATGCTTGAATCCAGCTCCGAGTTTGATACTAAATAAATTGCCCCACTTAACGCGGCTGCAAAACCTAATTAGACTCAGAATTAAGCACAGCAGAGCGCACACAATGAAATCAACAAGCGTAAACATGAAATTAGCTACAGTTCATTTTTATATCTGTAATTATATGCTAATCAAACCACAAAAATAAAAAAAAACCAACCGTGCAAGTTCCTCTTTTTAAATTATAGCTGCTGTCTGCTGAGGTTAAAAGGCAGCTAGCATGAGTGGCTGCTAGCAAAGTTGAGCAATTGCTAGTTCTTTAAAACGATTTTGTGTGTGTGTAGTCAAATTTAGGTCATCCGGTTTGTCATGCTCCCGGGAGAAAGGTGCCGTTATCTTGCGTTTAACTAGAGATGTGATGCCCATGAGCAAAATACCTCTGCTGCACCTGCTCCAGATTTTTAGCACTGAGAATTTGTGACTAAAACGTGCTATGAGGAGTTTGCCAGACACCGACGCGCGTTTAAAATAGCTAAATTTTGACACTAGGAACGAGTTGCATGCGCCTACCTAAAACTAGCTTGAATATATAACACTGTCCATCTGCCAAAGCGTGTTGTAAGCTGAACAAAAATATCTGATGAAAGCACAGACTGTATAAAGAAATGGACCAAGGGAGTGATGTCAGCCACAGTGTTCGGCTCCAGTCAAATGAACCTCATTGAGGCTAGAAAAGGGAGCTCCATATTTTTAATTTTGTCACTCAATCTGGAGCAATCAGTCTGTTGAAAGTACCATCCCGTTGGTAATGTTTCAGTATTAAGTGAGTTGTAGTGATGGAGTGGATGGAGCTGGAAGCGCCCCCATGCATATTTTCCTATTTTTGTACTTTTATATGTAGTTACATTGCGTGGTTGAAAGTGAACTAGCCATGGTTAGCAAAGCACACACAGCAAGACATCAATAAAAAAATAAATAAAATAACATGAAAGTAACATGCAAAAAAAGGAAGAATAAAAATCACAAAAAGAAAAAAAGAAAACTTCACAAAGACGTTACTATTTTTGCAACAAGAGCACTTATTGTTATTGCTGTGCTAGCTAACACAAAATGCATTAATGTATTCATTATTCATTAGCCTATTTTATTTTCAGACGTTTGGCGCTGACATAACACAGTAATGTAACCACTATATCAACACATGGCCTACTGTATGTCTGAAAATAGATGTAATGCATATTGCAAGAAACTTATTTTGCTCTGGTGCTGAGGCCTTTCATTTAATAAATGGAGAAATACAGAATAAATAAATGATAAATGACACTACATTATTGCAGGGTTTGTGTATTAATCATGTGTGAATGTAACTAGACACAACTCCAAGTTACATCAGGAAATAGTGTAATATAGCCCCTTTAATAACCATACTAACAATCCAGATGCTAATAAAATATAGATAGACTTGCAAATATTAAGAAAGTCAAGCCTCTATTAATATTTGACCTAAATACAAATCGATGTCACTCACATAATCCTAACCAAACACATTCTGTGTGATGTAATGTGGAGTATAGTCCCATGCAGTGCTAATTTCCATCTGCTCGAAAATGGTTTCATTATTTAGTAACCATTAATATTTGTGTAGCAATCTTTATTTTATGTTGTTTCTACTCATTGGAATGCAACTTGTAAACGACTGAAGCTACGTGCATAGTTTTGCTGAGTGAAGTGAGAAACAAGTGACAGTGGTGCTTAAAATGTCACCTTTTATTGTTTGTAGTGAATCATGTAATTTTACATTAACTTTACACAGAAATATGGGAAGGGATTGTGAATGTGCTCTTGAGTGTTAGCAACAAGAATTTTGGAATCATCAACATTGCCTGGAGGTGTGAAGCTAAGTGAAAGCACTACTCTGTTAGAAGCCAACACTTTATTAGTCACTCTTATTTTTTGCCGAACAGGACCATGAACACTCGTATTGATCATAGTGCTTTAGTAGTGCTGCGCTAATATATAACAGGACAGGACCATGAACACTCGTATTGATCACAGGCTCCTGAAAATATTTTGTTTAAATCAGTTTTGTATTTTTTCTTTCATTATATCTGACTGATCTACCAATGATGGTGCTGTCGAGAGCGGGATTTGAACTGCCAACCTTCGAATCAGTGGACGAACACACCACCAACTGAGTAGTCATTATTTCTTTGTTTTGTCCTAATTTAGTCTCTTTCTGATTTTCAAAAAAATCTGTTTATTTAGATACATTTCTAACTAATTGATTTAGATACATTTCTAACTAATAGTGGGGCCAAACTGAACTAATCAAATATGGCAGTAAGTATGTGGGATCTGTTAGGCCCTGTTGGTTTTTCCCAAACAGTCCCACTGAATCCCACTCCATTTGCTCCCCAGGCTAAGTCACTCCCCCCTCAGAGCACTTACTCAGATTACTCAAGCGTGCATGAATGACATATAAAACTACTACAGGCGTGTTTTTGATGAGCAACACGGTAGACAGCTCCAAAAAAGTAGATTTTGCATAACACCCCCTCTTTAAAAATCACTGAAGTACACGCACACACACAATCTACAAAAATACCTCCATAAAGTTCCTTAATTAAATAAAACTGTGTCAAAGTAACTCATTTGCCTCTCCACCGTCGTATCTGCGCTTCTTCAGTTCCCAGATGGTTGTAGATGCACATACTTTACTAGAGCTTTTGACATGTGATAGGTACTAGCATGTGTTTGGTTTAGAACTGGTGCGAACACATTGCAGAGTCACGAAACGAGCCCGATAAGATTCTGCCACTCCCAGCGAAGATGCCGAGAAGTTAAAATGAGCTACAAGTGCAAATTAATTCACAGTACAAAAAACGAGCTTGTCACCTGCTCAAATCCAATGCAGGAGACTTGGTGCTTAAATAAACACGGGCATAGCTAAGTGGTGGATGCGTGTAAGAAATGTAGGACGACATAATTCAAAGATAACACGCGGTGCGTGACAGATGTAGTGTCTTATTCTGTTTTGAAAGAGGCTAAATATAGCGTTTACAAAAAAATAAAAAAACACATTGCCAACACTGCAAGTCATTCTCCTTGGTTGTTATATGACACAAGCCAGCAGTTTGGAAATTTCAATTGTTTTAAATATGCATTTTTATGACTTTTCTAGTGAGGGGTCCGCCACCTGCTTGTCACCATGGAGATGTTTATGGCATTAAATTCAATTACAGATGTTTTATTGAAAAAATACATCTTAACATTTTTTCTATCTAACCTGTACCTAACCTGTGGCCCCGTGAGGTCACCTGCTGCATGAGGGTTAATAGGCCACATTTAATGCCAAACAGTGGAACATTCAAAGCAAAAGATGAACCTCAGCATAGGACCAGAAAGGGTACGTTGTGCTCCTTTTAAAAGTGGATCGTCTGCTGAGTATTGGACAGAATCTTGCAGTTAACCATAAGGAGGGTTTGAATAATCCCCAGGAGAGAGCGCATATTTACTAAAACATGCATGGATGACGTCTAAAACCTCTTCAGGCATGTTTTCGATGAAGGAACAACATTATAACATTTGATTTTGCATAATAAAAACAAGAGTGGGAGAGAATAGCTACACAGCGAATAACTGGAACATTTAATGCTTGAAATTTATAGGTCCAAGAATTTTTACAGTACAAATACATTGTAAAAGTTATGAAATGGCTTTTTAACTTCTTGTACAAAGACCTGATTACTGCAGTTGTTATCCCAGTGTGGAATCGTTGTACTCGTGTAGTTTTAGTATCTGTCCCTGCGCTAATATATAAATGTAGTCTACAGTACTGACCAATTTGGGGAACATTGCAAATTTTCTAACAAGCACAACAGTTGCAGTTAGATTTAGATTAGTTCAAAAAGCTATTTGATAAAGAGTGGAGGAATATCAGTTCTGTTGTTCATGCTGTTGAGTTCATATTTTAAACATGTCGCGAAGACCGAACTGGCAAACAAATACAAGAATCACATGTATTTTTGATCATGTTTGTACAGATCTAAACTACAGGCAGTTTTATGCAGAATAAGACAGGATATTTTGTTTGCTTGTGGAGGAAATTATGATAAATGTAAAAAATGTCAGCCTTTTTCTCATTTCAATTGGACTGCGATTTGTCTTACAGTCCCAGTAGCCTGTATGAAATCTACTGCTGCATGACTGAAGAACTGACTAGTGCACAAATGGGTTTTTACAGCGCTCCCCCCTCTCGCTTCTTTGACATGACAGATTTGGTTGCGTTACATTGTGATGAGTGGCCTATGATCTTCCATTACTGCCTTGCCTACAACACACACACACACACACACAAACACACACACGCAAACATAAAGCGAACGCAACAGCTCCAGAAATCATGGCAACATAAGGCCTGCCTGCCAAGCTGTCTCGCCTGTCACAAAATATGCTGGGGTCTACACAAGTTACAGTCGAATGAAGTATGAACATGCGGAGTCCTTGTCAAGTTTGGTAAAAGATGCTCAAAAAACAGATTTTCTGACAATTAAGTCTCTACAAAGCAATTTTACAAGTTTGACAACATATTGAGGAAGGATGAGAGTCTGAAGGACATAAGTAGTATTTTGGTAACTTGACTGGAGAGGCCTTTCACGTTTTTTTTTTCTCATTGTAAAACATACACTTCAAATTTGTAGCCTGTTTCATATTAGGAAGTGGAATTTATTTACGACAAAAGAGCAAAATAAAAACCGCATCATGCAGAGCGGGTTGTACAAACTTTTTTAAGACCAAAATGGCGAGTGTCACAGCCGCAGTTACAGAGAGAGGGGTGACAATTTTCCAATGGAAAGTCAACCGGAAACAGAGTCGATGGAGCTGAAAACGCCCCCATGAACGCTTCCTTTTACGAACGCAGCGGCTACCGGGTTAGCTGTGTCCATTTAAATGTTCACTGTTTAGTTTGACTACTGTTTTGCCACTGAAACATCTTATAATAATAATAAGTGAATACATTTTTCATATTTTTTTTTATTAATGTTCTTTAGAGGCATCTTCTTTCATCTTCTACCGTTGTGTCACAAAGCAAGACACTTCACCCTGCTTTCTTTTATATGAATTATTTTGTATAAATTTGATCAGAGTTGGTGGAGATTGGTTGCTTGGCAAGTTCAGAACGATCTCTCTATATTTTTACACAAATATCACTCTTTTCCTTTCTTTTTTTCCTCATAAGCAGCTATATTTGACCGTGCATGTCCCTGATTGGCTAATCCACCTGTCAGTCACGCCTATCTGAAAAATGTAATGAATTATCTATGATATATGTCTAATATTTCAACAGTGATATGAATCTGATATGAATAACCTTTCATTTGATATTTGCCCAAAATGTCACTTGCCCACACTCTGGATATGAAGTTTAAACAACTTCAACACGTTATCTAATGTGAAGATATTTTTGTTTTCAGCTGACAGTAGAAGAGGAGGAAGGATTCTCACCCTGGCGAAGTGCTCAGGATCTCGCAGAAACACCGTCCTCTCCTTGGCGATGCTGTTGCTATGGTAAAACTCCACCAGTTCGTTGAGCGAGGAGAAGAGCTCATCCCACACGTAGTACTGACCACAGCGATCCTGGAGCACCTTGAAATGCTGGACGTGGTCCCCATAACTGCAAGTTAAACACACACACACACACATGTCAGTCAAAAGTCCAACAAGTGTCTGCTCTGCTTCCTGCTCGTCTCCATGTAGATGTTATTGCTTTACCTAGAGTGTTTCACAGTGTGGCATTGAAATGACTTATTTCTATCTCTCACGGTGAGAATCCACATTTTTCAAAGTGTTTTTGAGCAACAAAAACACCTATAATTAAATAAATGTGAAATTGAGGAAGTTGAAGTTGAATGGGGTTTAATGCCATACTGCGGAACAATGTTGACCAAGCAGCAACATTTCAAAGTAGTGAAGGGGTGTAACTTTTAATCAGAAAATGTACATAGTGCACCTTTAAATACATAAAAAATAATAATAATGAAAATCATTCAATGTTGACTTAACTTGTTATACTGAAATTGTTTTGAAATACATTTAATCTGTATTTAAGCCATGTTATAAATCCATCCATCAGTCCATTTTATTATTTTAAGAAATATATTTAAATCTTTTTATATTTAATCAAATTGCTCAATACCAGAAACCAGAAAGAAAAAAATATCTTGAAACTGAAACTGACACGCTTTTTCCAGGTTTTAAGGGTTGAACAATAACATACTGTACATCAATCATTATTTTGTTCATGATAAACCTCAATATTGATCCAAACTGGCCTCATAAGAGAAACAGATCCACTGACTTGTTCAAAACAGCAGAACTGATAGTCCCCCTCTCTTAGTAGTGACATTTCACTGCTGTTAGCAGATTTTCACTCCATTTATTTTTGAAAAATGACTATGTGACATTTTTTAACCCAACAGGCATGACGTGGAGTCTGAATTTTTAAAGTAAAAGAGCAGTGGGTGGTGATTGGTAGAGGAAAACAAACATGAGCCTCAAATGCAAAGCAAGACAAGATTTCACAAACATGCATGAACCAACGGAGCTCAACAGTGACCACCCCCCACCCCCCTATGGTTTTGGAAGTGAATTTCTCATACTTTTTCCTGTAGAGTCCTTGGGGAAAAAAACAAAAAACAAAAAAACCAACCAAAAAAAAAAGTATAATCAGCTATGTGGTGACTAATGAGCACAAGACCTAACATTTAATTTAAAATGTATAAGCCTCAAAGTAATTAAAAGATTTCACAGAAACTTGCATTTTAGATGGGTTTTTTTCCCACTTAAAACAAGAGCGTTATGGATATTAGTCAGCACTTAGCTGGTAAGCCTCAGCGATGCCTTTGAAGTCTAAAAGTCTGTGAGAAAAATGAATGGAAAATTTGCTTCCGGACTCAGAGCAGACTTCAAAGTGGGCGGGACTGTTGAACTGCACTGAAATATACACTAATAATGAGCAAACTAACGACCAGAGGAGACCATTGCAACATGTCTAAAAGCTCAGGTCATTTTCATAATCTGAATTCATAGTTTGCATATAGGTCCCTCAAGAACTCTACCATTGTCTGAAAGCAATTCTCATTTTGATTTTACCAGTCAAATGTGCGCCTTATCACACTGCAGAGACTGAGAGCACCCATATCGGCTCCCCATCTTTTCCTCTATTAATCAGATAAAGACGCATCCAAGTGCTTGAAAAATAATTGAGTCATCTCCCAAAATAGCTTGGAGAGTCATTACAGCGTTGCCGTAGTGCGCATCTTGTTTTGGTGATTAAAAGAGTTTGGCCGCTTCCCGTTGGCAACCACTCACCTATCCTGCTGTGAGGCGGTTGCTAAGTAACGCGTCGCCGGGTTATGCTTAGAAAACTGGACATATCGCCACAGTCTCCCCATTATATAACCACATCCAATATTCAGCGGAAGTCCGTGCAACGCCCCCGTACTTCTAAAAGCATCACAGAGTAGGTGTGCAACTGACTGGGAACGTAGGCCGATTCATAGTGTTCAAGTTTAGAGGCCACAAAAACAAGATGCTATGCTAAATTAAACTTAGCATCGCTCGAGGATCAGAACGTGGGTTTGGGGTTAATAATATAGCAATTATACAGCTTTGCTCGCTACCCTCTGGTTAGGGGGCAAGCACCCAACCCACTGTCCCGCTGCCAGGCTTAATATTAACTACTAGTATAATTTGGAGGTAGTTCGTAAAAGTAAATGCTAAAATTTAACAGACAATGACTAAGAATATGTGTGGGGTTAGCACTGAAGCAAAAATAAACAAATTCTAAAAATGCTTTCAATTTCTAATACATTTTCTTTTTGATTTAGTTTACAACTAGACACAGCAAACTTTTTTTTTTTTTAATGTGAGATGTCCTTCCTTCTCCTGACAGTGCTATCCTCTGATTGGGGGCAAACACTCAACACACTGAGTCACTTCTAAACTTAATATTATTTATAATTTAGACACAGGTAATAAAAGAAAATGCTAAAAAAGACAGAGACAATTACTAAAAATAAGGGGTTAACAATATAGAAAAAGCAAACTAATTTTAATAATATTTTGAATTAAAATATGTGGTACCCTCTGGTTGGGGGGCAAACGCTCGACCCACTGTGCAACGTAAAAACTTCACAGAATATTATTTGTAATTTTGAGGCCTGTCATTAAAACAAATGCTAAAATATTACTTGATATCATTAAAGACGTAAATGTAAATATGTGAAGTGAATATAATGGCAAACACAAGATAATTTTCTCATTTGGTTTTTCTGTTTGGCCCACAATTAGCCACAGTAAACTTTTTTTTAAAATAAATGTTTGCAACTTAAAACAATAAATAAATAATAAGTTCTTTTCTTTCCTTTCAGATGCCCTTCCTGCTCTAGTAATCATACATGCACAAGAAAACAATGATAGTATGTGCTAGCTTCAGGTTGGGAAACAAACCCTCATCCTACTGTGTCATGGCCAAACTTAACGTTAATAGGTCACAGAATATTATGTATACTTCATAGGCTGATTGTAAAAATACAAATGCTAAAATATAACTTGGTAATACTAGAGACGATGACTAAGAATATATAGGCCTATGG
>KN492643.1:0-14147 GCA_000787155.1 Scartelaos histophorus
AAAGAGGAGAGAGGAAAGAGGAGGGAGAAAAGAGGAAAGAAGAGAGAGGAAGAAGAAAAGAGGAAAAAAGGGAGGATGGAGGAAAGAGGAAAAAAGGGAGGATGGAGGAAAGAGGAGGGAGGAAAGAGGAGGGAGGAAAGAGGAGGGAGGAAAGAGGAGGGAGGAAAGAGGAAAAGAGCTGGTGTAAAGAGGAGGGATGTGGGGAGAGTGTACATTGGAGGATTAGTGGGATTGTAAAGGCGGCGCTGACTTTAGCACGACAGAAACTCGTATGATTATTATTAGTCCAGAAACACTCATGTGCCAGTGACAGAGTTTTATTGGAGTTTAGCAGACTTTTTATTCACTCAGAGCCAGAGTCACGTGGGCTGCATGTCTGAATTGCTATGAGAATGAGCACACTGTAGAGGGCGCTAAAGAGTGCAGGCCTATGTTGTGAATGAGGGGTTCGATAAGGGTGGACATTTGGGTGCAAGAACAAAGTTTTTATGTTCTTATGAAGTATGAATAGGCCTTTCATTCTACATGATATTGAAAGGTTTCCCAGGCAATACTGAAGGGTCTAATAAGGATTCATTTGTTCAAGAACTGCCAAATCAGCACTACTCACATATATTTTGTCCCTTCAGGCTCTCCGTACCGGGACAAGATGACCATCGCCATCTTGCAGCTGCAGGAGGAGGGCAAACTGCACATGATGAAGGAGAAGTGGTGGAGGGGGAACGGTTGTCCGGAGGAGGAGAGCAAAGAGGCCAGCGCTCTGGGCGTCCAGAACATCGGAGGGATCTTCATCGTGCTGGCCGCCGGTCTGGTCCTGTCTGTGTTCGTGGCGGTCGGAGAGTTTCTGTACAAATCCAAACAGAACGCACAACTAGAGAAGGTAAGAAGACCTGCCTCTGTTCAACAACATGAAACCACAACAGGGGATGGAACAATATGTGACAATATCGGAAAAATATATCACGTGAGATGTCTCTTAAGTCTTACTGTGCACGTAAAGAACACATATGATGCATTCTTGTTCTGATAATGCCCTTTTAAAAGTGATTTTGGTCACTTTTCGATAAGTATTTCACTTATCATTATTCATTTTCTAGCTTCCTCTACTGTAAGTAACGGGATTAAACAACCATAAAACACAATGAAATGAATGAAAACCCCCACGATATACGACGCTAATAGAGCTCTAACTTTTTTGTGGACGTAGTTTGATCTGTTGATGTTCTATAGTCTGGATTTTTACCTATGACGCAACAATCTGGGCAGAATTCAAGTATTTCTGAAAGCTTAGAAAAGACACATTTCCATTAATTGTTGTATGAAACGAGAATGAACGAAGCAAAATACAACTCCAGGGGCGTCGCATAATATGTGTTCTTTACGGAAAGCTAAAGGTGCACTGCGGAAGTTTCCTGGAGGAGGGTCCGTCACCTGCTTGTATCCATGGAGATGTTATTACTTTGCCTGGAATGTTCTATAATCAACATAAAACATATCTATATAGCATTTATTCATCACTATTGTTTCGATTGCTCAAAAATGCAATACCTCTGTCTGGGAATAGGGTCGCCTCTCCGCAGATCTGACCTGTAATAGCTGTTTAATCCCTACTGCGGAACATTCTTGACAAAACAATAACATTTTCACAAAGACGAGCAGGTCTCTCCAGCAGAAAAGTTGCGCAATGCAGCTTTAAGTTACAGGTTGTGTTCATGTTATAAATCTGTTCTGTGTCTGTAGTTTAAATGGAGCTGGAAAACAGGCCAGAACGTTTTTACAATTTAAGATATAAACACTCAAATCGATCAGAAAATGACTTAAAAGTAGTGAAATTATCTGTCATTTTACTTGACAAGTTCTCTCAAAATAAACAGACTAGAAATAAACTGTCTCAGAACTAGTAAGTAAAGAATAAATCTGAAAACAAGATGAATTTTCGGATGAAAGTTTTTAAATCTTGGCCAGATCAGGGAAATTTGGAGTGTTAAAAATGTTGGATGCTTTTCAGAAATGTTGTCAAGCTAAAGCTAACAAACTTGAGTATTTTAGGCTTTGTTCACACTTGTCCCTGATCCTGGCTTTAGTCCTAATATGGACCCAGTTTGGTCTAAATCCAGTCCTTGTTGAGTTCTAGGTTTAGTGTGTACATGAATAACATTTATATAGTGATGGTTTTAATGGTTTTCTGTGGCAAAATGTCTGTGGAAATGTCATAAATCTGCCCCATCGCCAGATCTTCAGCCAATAAGGTCGACAAAGGATAAATGTTCATGAAGAATTTATCCAGAACTATTAAAAAAAAGACGAGTGCTAAAAGAAA
Organism: Scartelaos histophorus; assembly: GCA_000787155.1. Taxonomy (NCBI): domain Eukaryota; kingdom Metazoa; phylum Chordata; class Actinopteri; order Gobiiformes; family Gobiidae; genus Scartelaos; species Scartelaos histophorus. Next base: position 2,321 of record KN492643.1, read on the forward strand.
ACAGCGACAAGCCCCACGTCCTAGAGATGTCTCGCATTCAAACTGCACAGATATATTTATCTGCGCCAATATCGACATCAGGAAATAGATTTTTAATTTGAATTTTAGAGTCAGTCTGAGTGAACAGGTTACTTATGTTTTATTCATGATCATAACTTTAGTTTTGCTCAGTGACTCACTCATACTAACTGCACTGGTCTACAAACTTTTGGAAAATATCTGCTTCAGAAATAAAAATAGCTGAATCTTACTTAATTTGATGAGATGGAAAACAAATGATAAATGTGTCATTGGCTCATGTTACCAAGACATTTAATGATACAGTTTGATTATGTGAGGCCCGACTCTGGTCCTGGTCCCAGTTTTGCCTCCAAGGTGACCTCAGCACAAATAGAACAGAAATGATCTGGATTGTTGGTCCAGTTTGAGGCGTCTCTTCTTTCTAGAGTTAAAACATGTGAAAGTGACTTAGAAACATCAGGCTCTGACTAAATCAAATGTACAAGTGGCTCCATGTGACTTGAGAAGCTCCATGTGCGGCGCTTGTATAGATAAATCTACATCAACACATTTTAAATTTACAACACAAAATTAGATATATCTACATCAAGACATTTGTACATTTACAACACAAACACTTCAGTGAGATTAGAACAGAGTCTGTTCCCTCAAACTCTGACCTGTGTGAAACTGTTCACATGTGGAGACAAAGTTCTGAAGTAAAAGTGAAGCTTGAAACAAACATGTAATTTGGAATAAATCACATTTTCACTAAATTTGCCTGGAATTAAAAGTTTTGGGCCAACACTGTATCTTAAAAAATAAAGACAATTAGCATTTTGGACAGATGTTTTCAGATCTTTTTAGTGACCCAAATTTGGTAAAGTCTGACACTTTTATCACAGAAGCATTTTGCTTGTCGACCAGTGTTGTTCACCTTTAGGTTTTTGTCTTTTTTACCTTGAGTCGTGGATAAATTCTTCATGAAGAATATTTATCCTTTGTGGACTTTGTTTGGTTGAAGATTTGCTGATGGAGCAGATTTATGAAGCTGGTGGAGAAAACGTCAGATATTTCCAGAGACATTTTGCCACAGAAAACCATTAATCGTTTCACAAATCTTCTGGCCTTTGTGAAAAAGATCTATAAAACCAAAAGGAAACACAATATAATCATGCCCGACATAGAGAAGTAACATTAGGCTTCTTGTTTTTACATTTCATATTCTAAAGCATGAACACAACCTGATCTAAATGCAGAGAGAACTTCAAGGACCATGATCCTTTGCTCTGTTGTAGTTCTATCAATACAAAAAATAGAGAAAAATAAAGACATTTTGTAGATTATATTTGTGTCTTAAGTGTACCAATATACATTAAAGTATAAATATAAATACTTCTACTTCATATACTTGGATATTGTTACATCCCCTCCCACGACGCATTGCATGATAGCAGAATTTCTTACCACTTTGAACGCCATGGAACCACAATTTCATGGCTAACGCTAACGACGATGCTAACCGTTAACCTAGCGCCGCCAAATTTGCGGTCAATCAATACAAATGCTGTGCTATTTGCAGTTTCAATTAAGTCAGATCTTTTGGTTTTTATCACTTAGGCCCAATGGCGACAACAGCGAGATAAGAAACGTGAGGAATTCTGCTGTCACCACGGAACCAAGCTAGACTTTAACCACCATCTCAAATGACAAGCAAGAGACTAACCGTTTTCTATTGTACAAAAAAAAAACTGACCTGGGAAAACTCTAAAACAAACTTAAAGATTTGATTTCGCGAGAAGAGCCCCACCTTTACTGCCACGGTTTTGCATTGGCGCATGGTGATCACAACCGCACCCACCTCCTCCTGCTCCTGCAGCCATCCCACTCTGCAGCCTGCCCCATCTGCTTGCACCTGGTTTTGTCTTTTTCTATTTTTTTTTTTTATTCCTCCTCCGCAAAATTCTCATCCTCTTGGGGAATATTTTAACCGTTTTACGTCAAATATCGGCGATTTCCTGTAACGCCTGCGCAATGGAGAGCTGTCGGACTTTGTAGGGTTTGTTAGAATGTACGTCGCAATTGGAAATGTAGAAAATATTTTAGTACGACCAAAGAAAAATCTATTTTCTAATGCAGATCTGTGGAGTTATTCATATGTAAATGTGTGAGTTAACGCGCCACAAGGTCAGTGTAGCGAAGAAATACTGTACATGATAATAAAAAAGAAAAAAATACTTGACTTTTTCGCATAAGTAGAAATCGTTATTTGTAATTTACCTCATACATCGGCCTCATAGTTCTGACTGTCGTAGTTCTATGTATGAATTGATAAATATCTGGTAGGCTAATAGTACAAACGCGTAGGTAAATAACAGCTTTATTGACGTTTAATGAAAAAAATACAGTTTATTTTGGTTGTGTGACAGGGTTTGTGATGATTACACAGATTTACACAGATTATTTGTCTTTATGAAGTACTTTTTGGGGACTGAACATGCAGGATTACTCAGATATTTGCCCACGTATAGACCCTTCCAGGAGTCACATGTTTAGCTTTAGCTTCTATCGCGGTGATTTTCATTTTGATATTTGGAGATTAATGATTTGGCGACGAGCTTCAGCTTCTAAATGTCACGAATCTTTACAGGATTTGTGACGCTTGACGAAAAATAGACTTTACAATGAAACGTTTTTGGTGCGTTATTGTCCAGCATGACGTTCGATCTATGAAATTACGTTTTATCTTAATAATCTACACAAAACTATGCCGCACTTGATAAAGAAACTCTGTAGTTCTTTATGTTCAGTCCAGTGGTCGTCTGGGCTGTGTCCGAATGTCCAAACTATTCTCTACTTTAGGGTTCACGGCGTTTTTAGGGGCGTCCGAATGTCCAGAAAAAGTCGTGCACCCAAAATGAAACATAATGCACTTTGAAAAGTAGTAGGCATTGGTTTATTGGCTTATGGAACTGTTAATAGAGCTGTTAATAGACCGATAATTTCCACATTTTAAACAAAAAGTAAATAATTAAATCCGTTTTTAGCACGACAGAAACTCGTATGATTATTATTAGTCCATAAACACTCATGTGCCAGTGACAGAACTCAAGTTTTATTGCAGTTTAGCAGTTTTTATCCACTCAGAGCTAGAATCACCCAAATGCTGCGTGTCTGAATTGTTATGAGGTCGAGCGCGCTGTAGAGGGCGCTAAAGAGTGCAGACCTATGCGGTGAATGAAGAGTCAGGGACGAGGGTGGACACTCGGACACAGAGCAGTAGTAACTTTGGCCAAAACGTAAGATATAAACACTTAAATCTCTCAGAAAATGACTTAAAAGTAGTGAAATTATCCACAAGCTCATTATACTTGACAAGTTCTCTTAAAATAAACTCCCTCTGGACGAGAATGAAGCATCTCTGAACTCGTAAGTAGAGGTATAAGTTTTAAAATCTTGGTCAGATCGGATAAATTTGCCGTGTAGAAAGCAGGAATCGGTTAGAAACACTGGAAGGGTCTATGATTTTGGAAGGAACGAACACGAGGACGTAATTTTAAGCTAAAACAAAAAGCCACTTTCCTCTTACAGTTTACACAGGTGTAAATATATTTGTATTATGAGTCCATTCTAAAGCATTTAACCTCTCCACTGCAGTCTCCTCTCAACTATACAGTGTGTAATAAATTATTCAACCTCTCCTGGTGCTACTTAGATGTTATTTACACTCTAGTCTACCTCGATTAGAACAGGAAGCCATTTTGAAACGACAAATCTCCGTTTATCCACCTGAGTGTAACAGAAGTGCATGTTAAAAATGACTTTGTTAACCTCATTATCATGGGTAATCCAATCTGCAACTATTCATTGATTTATTTTTGTTCAATAAACGTCCCCGATGTCATTTTGCCCATCCCCACGGCGATGTTCTTTCTTTACCCGCGATGTTCCACAGTGCGCCGTCGTTTTTACGGCTCAGAAACACCTCGAAACGCACCGCGACCCGGGCCGCCTCTCCGCAGACCCGACCTTTCACTTGACTCGCTTGTCCCCACGGAGCCGGACGCATTAAATATCATCATCCTGCGGGACATTCCAGACCAATCCAGAGCGTCTCCATGGAAACGAACGGAAAAGTTACGCGGTTTATCTTCACGTGCTCAGTATCGTCGACTGTAATTTAGCCGCTAGCGTGCTACTTCGATACATTTAACCGTAGTACAGGCCACGCCATTGATATTTTGTTTATTTAAAGCACATTCTGCGATCTTTAAAACCACCCCACTCATCTGAACTATCATCGACTCGCTAACATCTCGTTTTTTTTCTCGCTCGCAGCTACAACTCTTGTTCAAAATCCACTCTGTATCCTCCAGGCGTCTGACCGGGTGACCTATTTTCGATACAGTGAATTGGAATAGACTGAACGATGGCGCTGTCTCTTTTAAAACAGTCCCGGGTGGGTTTGTACGTGGGTTTTTCAGCTGTTTATCCAGATCGCCGTCATTAGGGCCTCCCTTTTACATCTCATTGTATTGAGTGTATTGACAGAGGCCAGTGTTTTTCCAATGGCCTTAATGACCCTGTACTTAAGCGTGGGCCCACATGTCCGATAAGAGTCCCTTAAGAGTAAAAATACTCACGGTAACAGCGCGTCCGGGGGGAGGGAATGGAAAAAAGTGGGGCCGTCGGTCCGTCACCTGCTTGTTTCCATGGAGATGTCATTGCTCTGTCTGGAATGTTCCACAATATGACTTTAAACAAGTCAAATTTACTAATGTCTGTAACTTGGTCTGGTTTGGTCTCCATGACGATAGTAGGATTTAATGCCGCACTGTGGAACATTCTAGATAATAATAACATTTCCACGGAGAAAAGCGTTTTACTCCATAAGAAAAGTTACACAAAACCACTGGAATATTTGTTAATTGTATTGTAACTGCATTTTAAAAATATAAAATTATTATCTGAAAAAATAATAATAATACGTCTTTTTAACTAAATATTTGACTTTCATATTTAATAAAAACATCTATGGATTATTTATTCCCAAATTTTGTTTCACTACATAGGCTAAGGATGCTTATTCATGAACATTTTAACAGTAATAAATGGCCCAAATTTTTCATTCAACTCTTTTTTTTTTCTTAGTATTAAAAATGCCGTATTGGATTTTTCTCATTTTAAAAAAACATAAAAAAAACAAACAAGTTAATTTTAAACATCATTTTTTTCATTGTTCCAAAATTAGTCCTCACGTACCTTATGCATTCAGAGCGTAATAATTATTCCCTGTGATGAGTTTATAAGCGCATTTTACAACTTTCAAAGACCAGAGCTTAGATTTTTTGCCATCACAGTCAATCTAACAACAACTAGCATGCTAACACGTACTTCCTGACTATTGAAAAATGTATAAATAGATCGTACACAGTGGTATTTCTCAAGAGCTGCTTATACAAAGACATGGAATAAATGGAGTAGGGGGCCTTTAAAGCTGCAATGCGTGACTTTTCTGGTTTTCGATTCAATTATTTTCTCCATGGAGACCAAACCATGCTAAGTGACAGGTCAGATCAGCGGAGAGGCGACCCCCGCACAGTCAGAACGCCTGATTTTCCAAGAGATTTTTGAGCCATAAAACCACCCGTAATTGAATAAAAGTAAGGCAGAGCTATTTAATGTCACACTACGGGACATTCCGGGCTGAGAAATAACATCTCCATGGAAACAAGCAGGCGACGGACCCCCAACCAAAAAGTTACACGGTGTATCTTTACTGTAGAAGCACTTTTTCTTAGTCTAGTGCAGCATTTCGAACGTCTGTGTCCAAATGCATCTTTTTTTTATTTGATTTTACGGTTCACTGTCCTTCTAAAACTCGAACGTACGCGCTGAACTCTTGCTCAACGGCACGCAAATAGCCATACACTTATTAGTCTGCAAATGTGGCGTGAAAAGGTAATTACTTTGAACTCGACAAAACAGCGAGTTCCCACACAGCTCCTCCATTGGCGCAGGCTGCTCCACGAGTCTATGCGGCGCGTTCGCTGGCACGGGGTAAAAAAACACGCTCTGCCCGAAGGGTTGATTCTGAATTAGGATTTGATTTATCCGCCGCTGAATGAGAAACACATCGCCGCGTCGTAATAATAGAAACAGCCTCGGATCCCACCAGCAGGAAAAAAACAGGATAAATAAAGATGTAAGCCAGGCCAGGGGGCAGGTTAAAGGCGCTCGGAGATCTGGAGCTGTACAGTTCGCAAAGAAAATTGTGACTTTGAAATGAAAACAAACATATATAGAACTCTGAAGTGGAGCTGGAGAGAAGGAACTGTTCTGTTTTACTCCTTGAGACAACGATAATGAAGTAATATTTTTGTAATCCGTCAGAAATGCGCTTAAACGTGCTTGTCTGAAGTGTAAAGGTGCAACATGTGACTTTACTCATGAAGGGTCCAGCGTGGGCTTGTCTCCATGGAGATGTTCTGACATGTGCTCGAGTGTCCCGGTTATGATCAGGTTTTTGGAGTGTCCTGGTTTAGTTTAGATCTCCATTAACATCTGTTCTAGTAAAGACAGAATCCTGGTTTCAGTGTCCGGGTTATGAGAAACTTAGTTCAGATCTCCATTAACATCTGAAATATCAAAGCTATTCTAGTAAAGACAGAATTCTGGTTTCAGTGTCCGGGTTATGAGAAACCAGGAGACTTTTTCATGAGAGGTTTCCAGAGGAGCCAGATCTTGTGGCCTGTAGACGCACTATCCTGATGTCTCAAAACTGGAGCTGATCTGAGCATGTGCAAACTCGGTTAACAAAAACAGTAGGTACTTTCCAAGACTCAAACTCCTACCAGGACATTTTAAGTACCGTATTTTCTGGAGTATAAGTCGCCCTTTTTTACATAGTTTGTCCGGAGCGACTCATATGTGAAATTATTCACACATATTGATGGTTTAGTAAACTTGTTAGCATGTTCTTTATTCAATTTCATTCAATTCAATTTATTTTTGTATAGGCCAAAATCACAACAACAGTTATCTCGGCGGGCTTCACAAAATTGTTAATTTAGCAAACAGAGATGTCAGAGAATGAAGCAGAATAAGAAAAATAATAATTAATTTAAGTCCCCTTTTTTACATAGTTTGTCCGGAGCGACTCATATGTGAAATTATTCACACGTCATTATATCAGTTTGTTTGTTATTTTCAGTGGATTTAGTGATTTGGAGTCATAATGATGCTTTGGTAAACTTGTTAGCATGTTCTTTATGCTATAGTTATCTGAATAATTGTTAGTTTGCTACGTGAACATACCAGACACTTCTGACAGTTCGTTGTCTGTGCGTCGTGCAGCTGAATGTGCTACGTTAGCATACGTGCACCTATTCACGCTGTTGTTCTTTTATCTGTTATTTTAAATTACATTTCAAGATGAAATGTCTGTTCTTGGTCTTGGATTTTATCACATAAATCCCCCCTTATACTCCAGTGCGACATATATACATTTTTTTCATCTTTACTATGCATTTTTTTGGCTCGTGCGACCTATACTCCAGAAAATATGGTACTTATAAACAAAATAAAGCAGTCTGTTGTTTAATACACTGTGCGATATTTTCAATCGTGTCACAGCTCAAACTGTACGAACAAATCGCAGGGTTTAAAAGTTCACAGCTCACGATTCATGTTCTCACTCTATATATCCTGATACTTCATTGCACAATTCTCCAACGGATTCAAAATGGATCCAAATCGATTTTTTAAATAATATTTTTCACAAAAATTCATCAGTTACATTCACTGTTCTCAGGATTAAAATAAATAAATTAATTAATTAATTGTATTTCATATAATGTTGGTGTAGTTGACTGTATTATATGAAGTAATGATTGATAAATCGCAGAATATCATTGTTTTAGTATTGGGATATATCGAATCGTGACGTGTGGTATCGTCAGACTGGAGACAGTGCACACCACGATACAAACTACTTCAACAGTGAAACGCTCACGAGGCGACTGGTTTGGAAAGAGGTTTGATTTTCTTGTGACGTACGACTGATCAGGAGCAGGTCGGGAAGTATTAATCATTCTTGTTACTCAATGTAAACTACATGAAGTACGACACGATGAAGCCCGATCCCAAAAACACTCGCACAAGTGAAAAATCAGCTCAAAAAGGCCAAAAATCGCACAGTGTCCGGCCACTCATAAGACTCATAACCGGAGACTCGAGCACATGTAAACTCACTGAACGTATGGCCAGGAATCTCCAAATATGCCATTAAATAAGCCTATCTCCATGGAGACAAACAAGCAGTGCCGCCAAGTCAGCTCACAGGTCAGATCTGTGGAGAGGCGGCCCCGCTCACAGTAAGAATGAGGCTTTTTTTAAGGATTTTGAGCTATAAAAATATCTGTAATTAAATCGGTGCAACACGGAAGAACAAACATCACCAAAAAAGTGACACAGTGCAGCTTTAAGTCGCGCACAAAACTTGAACGGACTGTAAATATCACTTTAAAGCTGCACTGCGGAATTTCTCTGGTGGAAGTTGAACAATCGCCTGTAATGTTCCTCAATTTGGCATTGAAACTGTCTTTATTTATTTGATTAAGGGCATTTTTATCTATTCGTGCGGAATTTCTCTGGTGGAAGTTGAACAATCGCCTGTAATGTTCCTCAGTTTGGCATTGAAACTGTCTTTATCTATTTGATTAAAGGTGTTTTTATCTATTTTTTTTTCATACATTTTGTGAGCTGGGCCGCCTCTCCGCAGATCTAACTTGTAACCTCAGTCGTCTCCATGGGGATAAATAAGTCCAGCGTCGCACTGTGGAACATTTTAGGCCCAAAAAAAGGGTAAAAGTTGCACAATGGACCTTTAAATCCTTTTTTTTTTGTACCTTTTCACAGTTTTCTTGTTAACTAGAATCAGATTGACATTTTTTTTTTATAATTTCAACACTATTTCCTATGATCTTGTTCACGGATTGTTCACTTTTTTACTGAATGCACAAACGCACTGATGTCACGCCTGGTTTTTCTGTTTAAAAATGGTGCCGTTTGGTCAAATAAATACAGCTTTGCCGGACTGTGAGGAGAGGCCACTGGAAATAATTAGATTTGATCACGATACTAATGAATAAAAGGGTTAAAAATTGCAAAAAATCCAATTAGAAACGATTTTACTATTTGAAAAAGCGCCAATAATTCCATGACTTCGTAATTTACAATTATGGGAGGTAATTTGTTTCATCAGATTTTGAATTTTAAACACCGTTGAATTTCTCACTTTGAATTTTTGTAACTCTGAAAAAACATGTTTGAATTATTTTTATACAGAATTTTAATTGCTGAAATTCTGCGTGTACATATTCAAAGTGTTTCAAATTCAAAATTTAAATTTCACCTTCAGCACAGATATTTTCGAGTCTTGAATTCAACCAGTAAAAATTCAGAGTGTAAAATTCGCAGTAAAAAAAATCGCAGGAATGATCCAAGACGCCAAGGCAGAAGCAATCGATTTTAAGTGATCTGATCTAATTTAGTAACAAACAGGAAATGGTGCAGTGAAACGATCTGATTGGTCAGAATTAGCCTCATCCAAACCTCAAACCCCGCCCACAGATGAGAACGGCCAATAGGAAAAACAGCCTCTCCTCCTCACTCACTCTGGATCGATTGCTTCTGCCTTGACATCTTGGATCTTTGCTGCAAAATTTTTCATTGCGAATTTTACATTTTGAATTTTTTTTTAACTGTTGAATTTCGGGGCTTTGAAATGCGCAGTGAATATCTAAAGGTGACATTTTCATTTTGAATTTGAAACATATTGAAAAAGTACACTTAAAATTTCAGCAACTAAAATTATTTTTTCAGATTTAAAGAAGTGAGAAAGTGAGAAATTCAGTGGTTTAAAATTCTAAATCTGATGGAACAAATATCTTCCATAAACAAAACATAATATAGACCGGGATGATTTTGGGGAGGGAAATTTTGATTATTTTTTTTTTTAACTTGAGGGTGCTGATTCTAAATATTTGTTTACCAAGCTTGTTTTCTCTAATTTGCATATTAACACGGGGCTTTTTTGTTTATTTCTAAAGTAATCTGGTATCGAAATTCATTTTTGAGTGTTAAAATAGTGCATAATATGGCATTTTTTAACACGTTTGATCAAAGTAACAAAGCAAAACACACATTTTAATTAAATCTTAAACTGGAAATCAAACTAAGAATCCAACAAATACAAAAAATCAAATTTATTTACAACAGTTTTAGTTTAACAGAAGTTGCCTCTCCAGCTCCAGGAGACCCTTTTCTCTTTCGAGTCGCTGCAAAAATCACAAAAAAACTTACAAATTCAGGGATTTCAGCACCTTCTTCGGCAGAGTCTGAGCAGTCATGAATAATTCGCTCTTCCACTTCCAAAATGTGTCCAGATGAATACGATGAAAAGTGAATTTAAACTCAATTATCGCCGTTTTTTTATCGCTCAAAAACGACGGCGAAAAAACGTACATTCCTGCCGTGGGGGTGGCTCGCCTCTCCACAGATCCGACCATCAAAGGCTGAGCTGTCGTGAATAATTCGCTTTTACGCTTCCAAAATGTGTCCAGACGAATATGACAAAAAGTGAATTGAAACTCAATTATCGCTGTTTTTTTATCGCTCAAAAACGACGGCGAAAAAACGTACATTCCTGCCGTGGGGGTGGCTCGCCTCTCCACAGATCCGACCGTCACCCGCTTCACACTGTGGAACATTCCAGCTCGAGCGGCGACATCCCCGCGGCGACAAACGAGCGACGCCCTCTCAGAAAAGCCTCATTTTTCACCTTTAAAGGACACGATCACGTCCAGACACAAAAGCTAAACGGCGCATTTCCTCCGTTGCCGTGACGAGGGCCTCCGCGGCAACCATCTTTCCTAATTGGCGCTCCCACAGTCCGGCGCTAATGGCTGTATAATGAGACTAACGGCACAAACACGCACGTCTTTTGTCGCGCCGTGAAAAGCCGCCTTATATTTTCCGCCGTAATTACACCGCACCTTTCTCTTTCTCTTTACGTTGGGTTTTTTTCTTTTTCACTTTTTCTCGTCGTGTCACGGTGGAAAAATGTCGCGGTAAGCATCTCTTTGTTGTTCCGGCGCGGACTTGACACCGGAATTTGCATTTTATAATTACTTGTGTTCTGTAACATTAGAAGGGACCTAAAATAGAAGCTAGCTCGGCGGCTAATGGGATGAGCTTTGAGGCGGCGAGCGGAGACTGTTAATAGTGTTTTAAAAGCGTCATTTGAACGGCGAGTGTGTTTTGGAGATGAATGCATTTACCGAAGCCAGATTGTAATAATAATACTACGCCGTACAGAGCATTGTCATATGGAGAAATATATATATATCTATAAAACACTGTCAACACTGTTTTAATAAAAGACTGAACCACACTTGACTCCTAATTGAAGTTCACACAAACATGTTTCCTTATTGTTCAATGTTGCTTTTGTTTTGAGTCATGCTTGGAAGCCTCCGATTTGATTTGGACGGCGTTTGGAAAATGATAATTAGGATTCCAGCGTGTTCAAAAATGAAGGAAGCTGGAAGACTAAAGGGAGATAAAAAAAACAAAAAAGAAAAGAAAAGACGAGGTATTTGAAGGGGAACGTCTCATACAGTTTGATTTCAGTTAATAATGTTTTATGTGTTCACCAAAAGCAGATGTCGCACCTTTAACGAGGTTATGAAGCGCCGCTTAAAGGTGCATTGTGGAACTTTTCTGGGGAAGGGGCCATCAAATGCTTTTCTTCATGATTTCTTTT
>KN492644.1:1330-11831 GCA_000787155.1 Scartelaos histophorus
ATATATAGAGCTGTTTAATGTCATATTGTGGAACTTCCAGGCAGAGCGATGACGTATCCATAGAAACAAGCAGACGACGGACCCCAGAAAAGTTACACAATGCATCTTTAACTCATGAAAGAAACAAATCCAAAGCAAGAATAAACAATATGAGTGGCTTTTTACGTTCAGGAACATAAAAAACACCACGCAATAGTATTGGGGAGTGCTTCATAATTAGCTTGTGTGGGCTAAATTAGCAAGCGCATAAATATTTAACCTTTTTCAATGTAGCAATTAGCATGAGACAAGCTAAACAACGGGCTAAATCAATATATGTTGAAGAGACTAACGAGTAGCCATCTCAGTCCAACAGTAATCTATTTTAATCGTTAAGTCTTTTGCATTTATTGTACCTGGGTATAGGGAAATGGATTAAAAGTCTTATTTTTAAGAGTTTATTCGTATCGTACAGAATGATTTTTGAACGGTTTATTGTCTGGTCGTCAAAGCTTAGCAGTCAGTTTAGGCAGTTTGACTTCAAATATATTCCTATATTACGCAAAATTGAGTGTAAATTTTCGATTTGGGGGTCCGTCGCCTGCTTGTTTCTATGGAGACGTTACTGCTCTGCCTGAAATGTTCCACAGTGTGACATTAAACAGCTCTACTTTACATTTATTCAATTGCAGGTGGTTTTGTAGCTCAAAAATAGCTAGAAAAACAGGCAATCTGACTGTGAGCGGGGTCGCCTCTCCACAGATCTGAGCTGTAACTTGGTCTGGTTTGGTCTCCATGACGATAAAAAGGTTTAAAGTCGCACTGTGTAACATTCCAGATAAAGGAATAACATCTCTATGGACAAAAACGCCACGGGAAAAGTTGCACAATGCATCAAAAATATACCTGGTTTTGTTTCATTCGCACATGTTTTATTATTAGTCTGCACATTTCCAAAGCTCAAAATGCTCTGTTACACCTTGTGATGTCATGAAGTGGTAGTTTTAAAAATTGAAAGCTGCCTGTTAGCTTTTGTTCAGTAGAAATGTAAATTATTCAGTAAATTATCCAACCGATTCTAGTGAAACTGTATGGAGTTTGAAAACACAGCGGCGCACTTCCTGTATTACCACGTGACATCACAAGGTGGCGTTTCCTGTTTAAGATCTGAGCTTAAATATGCAGAACTTGTGCGTTAAACACGTGTGAAAGAAACAAAACACAACTCCGCGTATGCAAAAACATTAAAACACAGATCGGAAAATAGCGTCAAATGAGCTCTTTTATTATTACGCAATTTTCACATTGATTTCCATAATTAGTTTCATCATAAAAAAATATTTCGTTAATTTGCCTCGGTGTTAAACAGCTCATACATCAGCACGCCAACGTTTAAATGAGCTTAACTTGTTTTAATTACGTTTTACACACACGGGTCTATTAAGCTTATAAATGACTTCCAATCGTCTGGTTTTGTTCTTAAGTCTGTAACGAATCGTCTTCCCGCGCTAATCGCTCAGTCTTTATTTGTGTCTCGTGACAATAAGTCAAATTTAAAGGGTAGGGTCGTTAATCAGCGCGGGGAAAACGAGAAAAGGATTCCAGACTTAAGAATAAAAGAGTAAGAATAGATCCGCGGAGAGACTGCTGACATTTACCAAGGAGGTGATTCATAAGACGCCGTCGTGTACCTGAGAAAACCGCACGAGGACGGGATTTTTGTGGAGTTTGCATCTAAACAGAGCGGAGCGTGGGGAGTATTAAACCTTTAAATGTTTCTATCGCCATGGAGACCGAACCGGAGCAAGTTCCAGGTCAGATCTGTGGAGAGGCGACGCGTTCACAGTCAGAACGCCGGTTTTACTACGTATTTTTGAGCTATAAAACCACCTGTAAGTGAATAAATGAGACGTAGAGCTGTTTAATGTCACACTGTGGAACATTCAAGGCAGAGCGATGGCGCGTCCATAGAAACGAGCGAGTAGCGACGGACCCCCCAACCAAAAAGTTACACAGTGCAGCTTTAAAAGAACATTTTAGGAATCTGTACTTTCTACTTCACTGCAATTTAATTTTTTTTTTTATGAAAGTTTGAGACCTGCTGAAAAGGCTGAGATTTTATTTCTTTTCTAGTATTTTTAATCATAATTTGAGTAAACAAAAATAAATTAAAACAGCTTGGAAAAATACTGATTCGAAGTGTTTCTGTTGCACAAATCTGTATCAAAATCTCTACATTTGAAGCTTTATTACATCTCAAAATCTCAAAAATACGCTTTAATTTGACTCTTTAAGTACATTTTACCACTTTTACTTTGGTAACTTTTTGTTCCAGGATGTGCGCTTATACCTAAATAACAAAATGTAGTACTTCTTCCAGCGCTGATCTAACCTCGTGTAAAGTCAATGTCATCTTAGGAGTAAAGCTTTTGTTGAAATGAGTAAAAGCATTTACAAAGTGACCCGGCCGCTTTTCAAATGCTTCTTTTGGCTGAGGCACATCCAAGACGGTGCCAAACCCAAATCCACCAAACTTTCTTTATAAAGGCAGAACTTTTAGCTTAAAATTTTAATCTTTCTACCACAATAAGCTCAACAACGCCGCACTGCATTTTCCCCGTTTTATGGAACGTTTCAGACAAAGTGATGAGGTTTCTATGGATTTTTTGGTGCAATAAAAACCACCTATAATGAAATAAATGCTTTTATTTTCTTAAACTGCCCATATTTCACTCTTCTGCTCTATGTTTTAATATTGTTCCCTCATCAAAAACATACGTAGAGTGTGTTTTGTTTCATCCACATGTTTAACTCACAAATCCTGCAAGTTTAGGCCGAGTCATTTTCAAGTTTGTCCTCGCTTTGCTTTTTTTCTTAATTTTGTTATTAAAACTCCTCCTTTTACTTCCTAATGGAGGGTTATACATCCTTTTTTCACTATAATCTGTCATCTAATTTTCTGTAAGCTGCAGTTGTGTCATGTGGCTGTAATAAAAGCTATAGGACCAGAAATACAGATGAAAAAAGAAATGGAAAATAAAATTCACATTCTTCCATACAAACCACAGAGCAAACCTGCATAAACAACTTTTTGGACATTAAAAATGCTTAATTTAGGGCCTTTGCTACAAAAGTGTAAAATATCATGTCTGTAAATAAACTAAAAATATCCTTATTGCCCCAAAGCAAAAAAAAGTGTAATCACCTCATTAGTTTACTGGAGCCTCATGGAAAAAGCTCTTGTCAGTCCAGACTCAGAGCCTCATCTGTTGTCCTGCATTTTTATGGTGAATATTACATTTGTATTTGTGCATTTTGAGTGAAGTAAACCTTATAAATAAAAATAGTAAGGGATGCGCAATTACGCAGACCAAGGTGCGTATTTTGCCATTTATTTGAGAAATACCGGCACTTAGAGCGGCTTTTTCAATGAAAAAACAGCACAGACGCTCAGAGCAGCAGCCATCTTGACTCTCTACACTCTTTGGCAAAGTTTGGGCCAATGAAAATGGCCGGAGCGCATGTGTTTGGTGGAAAAACAAGGTTCCTATTGGACACTCGTTTTTCCATAGCGCAGCGTGAATGTGATGTAGGAAATATCCTCGGGGAGCTGCGGTTCTCAAGTTTTTAAGGGAAAAAAATTAAGTTTCTATCTTCTATGGCAGGAGTCTGCAACCTTTATTATGAAAAGAGCCATTTTGCCTCTTCTACCAAAAAAAAAAAATCGCAGAGACCTGAGCTGCAAAAAATAACAGAGCTTGTAAACTTTTATTTATTTTCCCTATTACAAACACTGAATATAACAACAGAAGTGCAGTGTGTGTTTGTACTTTGAAATTTGTGTAAAAGTAAAATAAAAACTACCCCAGTGTGGAGAGATAATCCACTTCTTGAAAGATAGTTTCAGCTTTTCGTAGCAGTTCTGGAATCGCTCTTTCGCTCATCGTCGGTTGAGTATTTTTCGGCAAAAGCGTCACTGGCGATGAAGGTAAATGAACATGTCCACGCTGAATTAAACTCTCTATTTTCTTCCGAAACTTTT
Source organism: Scartelaos histophorus (assembly GCA_000787155.1). NCBI lineage: Eukaryota > Metazoa > Chordata > Actinopteri > Gobiiformes > Gobiidae > Scartelaos > Scartelaos histophorus. The sequence continues at coordinate 5,352 of KN492644.1, forward strand.
CTTTTTTGGGATTTTTTCACAGTTCAGGATTCGCACACGACAAAAGCCTCCAGCACATAAAGGCAAAAGCTGACGTTATGTGACTGACAACTGAAACTCCAACATAACTGCACAACAAAATAAAATAATATGAATAAAATGAATTAAGAAACACATTTTATTTGTGTTTGGGTTTTTTTTCCAAGACCAAAGGAGCCGCTACAGTGAGTCAGAGCGAGACAAAGCTTTGGTGGTACAGTACGTAGGATCATTAGCTGAACTTCATTAGCACTTGCAGAGGAGGAGGGATGTGTGACCCAGTGGACACTCACCATCTCCAGGTGTGAGAGACTCTGTGGCTTCTAATGAGAACATCACCGTGTGGAAATATGCCCGAGAGTCTGTGTGACTCAGCACATAAGGCCTTGTATAAGCTCCGCTCTGAGTCACGTCTCATTAAACGTCCCTGCTTCACTTTTCCGAGTCGAGTGAAAACGAGCGACGCAACGGAAAACGAAATATCGCGACAGCGTAACGTCAGAAATTTCACAATAAAATCAAAGCCCGTCGGTCGTATTAACCTGCTCACAGCATCCTGGTGCTTTTATTTTCATATTTTGTCAGTAAACATGAAAGTCACACTGGCTCGGTCCATTTCTTTACAGTGAGAGAAAAACTCAGTGTAAATATGCAGAGTTTTTGTGTTAAAATGTGCAGTTGGGTATTTCTGCTGGATATTTTCTTCCAACAGCAGAGAATCTCCCACAGAGTCACACAGACCCTCCCTCCATCTGAAGGTAAAACATGACATCAGCTCTAGAGAACACAGCCTGAGAACAACCTGAGAACAACCTGAGAACAACCTGAGAACAGCCTGAGAACAACCTGAGAACAACCTGAGAACAACCTGAGACCTGTGAACCTGCGACTGGAGTTTGAGTCAAAGCCAGATTTGCGACAGATGCTTTTCACAGACAAGATCCGTGTGATATAGAATCATGTCATATCTAGACATGAGCCCAGTGTTTGAAAAACACCAAATGTAAAGTGAGAAAAACCCGAGCAAAAAGATCAGAGCAACAGAGAAACATGGAGCAAGACGTCAGTGTAAAACTGAACATGTTTTATGTTTATGATGCATGTACATGTACATGTACATATATAGATGTACATGTACATGTACATGAGCACTTTATTGGTATTTTTCTTCTTCCATTTAACTTATCAGTGGTGAACGAAGGTTTAAACTGACAGAATCTGAACTGTGTCTGGTCCATGATGGAGTCAAACTCAGAAAATGATTCAAATTCAAACTCAAACTCAAACTCACACACACACACACACACACACACACACACACACACACACACACACACACACACACACACACACACACACCTGGCATGTGAATGTGGAGCATCCCTCATGCCCACATGCTTCCACCCTCCACACGCCTCCACCTTCCTCCACCCTACTCCTCTTGGGCGAGTTCTGCCTCCTGCCTCAGCGCTGCCCCCTGGGGTCTGGGGGGTTCCAGCTGGTGCCTTCACACAGATCAACACTGGCTCATGGCATTTGCCTCTTGCCAGAAATAACTTGAAAATGACACGGATGTTTTGGAGCACAGCCTCGACTTGAATCTGATCTCACCAAAGACGTCTGTCTGCTACAAAACACCCAGAATTTGTTTCCTGTTTAACACAAACAGTTTTTCTTTGTATTGGCTCAGTTCAGGCTACGTCACAAACCAGGAAGAGGCCTGGGCTCTGTTTGGAGTAATAAGTCTGACGAAATCTGGGAAGAATTAAAAAATGTCCCAATTTTCTTCACCTGCATGTCATTGTAGCGTTGTGTTATGTTGGGCTGATCAGCAGCTACATCCACACGTCACAGCTGCAGGTGACGGTGTCGCCCAGTGTTGGAAGTGTAATCACTTCTTTTTAAGCATCTTCCTGGTTTGTGAGGTAAGTGTGGACAGAGCCCATTCACACAGACCAATATGTCACGATTGTCTTAACATATCAGCAGACCAGGTCACAGGTCACAGGTCAGCTCTGTGGAGAGGCAAGTCTGCTCACAATAATAATGCAGGTTTTTTTTCAGTAAATGCATTATAGACAGAGAACGACCACGCTGAGCCCAGAACATGTTCAAATTAAATCCAGCTTTTACTGATAACAATTGTAATGCTAATTTATTCTTAATAAAAAAAAACATAGGACATTCTGACATTTATTTATGTTATAATTTCCTCTAATGGGTCTCAAGACAATTATCCAATCAGAGAAGCAAAAAGAGCCAAAAATGTCATTGTTGAATGTTGAAATCCAGTTGGTTTAAGACTAAAAGGACTCAGTCCTTAAACCTCAGGACCTGCAGTCATCAGTCTGTGCTAGTGCAGCCTCTGCAGCTCAGGGTCCATATACTGAGAAAAAGCTGCTGCATGTGTCCTTTTTTATGATGGTAGAGACAATCCAGGTCGAGTTATTGGTATTGCCACTTTTTTTTTTTAATCTGTAAAAGCACAGAGTTCATTTAAAGAGATAATGACTTTGATCTGTAACCAGGTCACACCACATTTGAGTTTGGACATCGGCAAACAACCACACACCAACAGCCACCGACCGAAAAGTCAGACAAAGCAGAATCAGTGAAGTAGGAGCCGTGAAGGTCGAGAGGGCTTAATGTGGCACTTAACCTGAACATTCCCCACGGGCCTGACACAGAACAGGGACAGGTCACAGAATACAAGCCTGATTACAGGACACTAAATCGGGCTCAATTATCACTTGTGGTCGGGTTGGAGGTGCTGGTGAGGCTGTTACCATCATAAGACGAGATTTAAGACCTCCAAGTGCAGCTGGTGTGGAGTAGTCACTGGAAATAGCGAGGGGCAATTATTCTGAGTTTTATCATCAGGTCGAACTCCCAACTCCCAAAATAAAAGCGCCGTAGACTCCCTGATTTATTCTTACGTTAAAACAGTTTGCAGAGATCCAATTTTTTTTTTCCTCCCTTACCCTTTGCATTTCCTAATTATTCACCATGAGTTCTTTAGTGTTTTCCGCGACTTTCTGGTAAAGCTTACTACAACTAGCATGCAAACTGCGCACTTCCTGACAAGTAAACAATAAAAAGTCGTACAATTAAAGACGGGGAACTTGCCGCCAACTCAATTTGACGTTCGCTGCTGCTTGTGCAAGAAAACCAACATTTAACTGAACATTTGCATTTCTAGAGTTCAGACGTCTTGTTAAAAGTTTCCCGAAGTCCCTTTTTTTTTGCACTTCTACTTAAAAGGTACTTGCTCGTCTCCATGGAGATGTGAATGCTTTGCCTGAAATGTTCCATGGTACCAGGACAGCAATGATCTGTTTTCTGGCGGAGGTTTCGTCAAGTGCTTTTCGAAATGGAGATGTTTTTGCTTTGTCTGGAATGTTTCACAGTGCGACTTTAAAACTTTCCATCTGGACCAAAAATACCAAACCGGACCAAGTTACAGGTCAGATCCGTGGAGAGGCGACTCCCCTCCCAGTCAAAACGTCTGTTTTTCTAGGTATTTTTGAGTTATAAAACCACCTGTACTTGAATAAATATAAGGTAGAGCTGAAACATTACAGGCAGAGTAAGGACATCTCCATAGAAACAAGCATTTAACAAAAAAGTTACACAGTGAACCTTTAAGGATGTGTCTACATTGTAAACCCCAACGGTCAAATTAATCAAAAATAATGATTTCCATTTAACAAAAAAAATGTTAGGTGCTCTGCTTAATTATAATGTTTAATTTGTAGATGCATCTACCAGATTTTCTAGGCATTAAATTAATTATTTTAATAATTTTTAGCCTAAATATTTTAATTGTTAATTTTTTTTAATTTTTTTTTTATGATTTTATTGTATTATTTTATTTCTTTACTAATTATTTTGTGAAATTATTATTATTTTTAATTAACTACTATATGCAATTAAAAATGTGTGACACTTAGTTATATTTTTAAATTTACAGAAATTAAAAAATTGAGACTATAAACAACGGTTTAGCTCAAATGTTTTAATTACTGCTTAATTGTTCGGGTTTGCAGTCCAAAAATATACATAAAGTCCTTCTGTACGATTTTCCGCAGATCTGAACTGTAATGTACCTGCTTAGATCAAATTTATACTGTGGAACATTCCAGGCATAACGGTGACAATTCCAGGTATTATTTTGAAGTACTTTTCTTATCCCAAACATAAATATCTTCCTTTAACATTACACGTTTGTATTTTGCAGTGTTCAGGTCTGAGTCTAAGCCCATACGACAGGTTTTTCTGGTAGATACTGACTCCAGGTGAAGTATCGGTCTAAGAATAGTCCCCGTCCTGCTGAGTGTGCAGGAGGGGGCAAGTGAGGGGGGCAAGTGAGGGGCGCCCGGAGCACTTTACCACTGCTTCCTATGGTATGGGTCTGTACGCACCAGAGGCAGGAAGGATTTTAAGGCTTTTTTTTACACAGGCCAGACAAACTTTATCGATCCACGAGGGAAATAACTTGGACGCAGCAGCTTGCACATTAACGTTTTATAACAAAGAGCTAAAATTACAGGAACGTGATTAAAGCTGCAAAAATAGCATTAGACTAGAAAATCCAAAGCTGTTTTATCTGAGCTCTCAAAAATGCTCAATTGAAATTTGCTCAGATTGTTGCGTCATAGGTAAAAAGGTTTAAAAATAAAACCTTGACTAAACCAAGTCTAAACTGAATAAAAAGAGATTTAACCAGAAAGAATAAGGTGAAAAACAGTTCTGAACTTAAACCAGAAATAAACCAAGTCTGAAATGGGTCTAAACCTAAATTAAAACAGATCTAACCAGAAAGAATAAGGTGAAAAACAGTCCTGAACTTGATCTAGGACTAAAAAAGGACTCAAGAACTAGCTCATATGTCTTATCATGGACTACAAAAGGACTAAGCTAGGTCCAAACCAAGGCTAAATAAGACTTAAAGTAGGTCTAACATAAGCAGAGTCAACACAGGGTCTAAACCAGGTCTAGACAAGTATTACAATGGGACTACATCAGGACTAAACCAGGACTAGAGGTCTGTTTCTGGACTAAACTAGAACAAAATGAGGTAAAAGCTACAACTGGGACTTGCAGGTAAATATTCAAAGCAACTCTAAGTAAAATTCGGGGTAAGTGGCACCGTTTGACCTTTCCCTCCCGGTCATGTGACATTTCCGACCAATCGCAGACCCCCGCAGACTCTCGAGACGGATCTCAGCCACAACAACAGTCTCCAGACTTAGCCGAGCGCAGCCGGTATTAGCTCTAAGTGTCCTGGAAAGACCTGCACAATCCGGCGCTGTAATGCAATGTTCCCTATTTAAAATAAAGTACATTGTGTTTGGAGGAAGAACATTAGTTTCCAAGTCTGATCCGCGTCTCCATAGCAACGTTATAATTCACGACAATAATCCATCTCACCCGTACGAATCTGCAAACATAGACGACGAGCAGAAAGCGGAATATTTTTGATAAATGTTTATGTTTTTGTGGTTCACAGTGGTTTTTGTGGTGTTTTTGTGGTTCTCCTCGAGGTTTCTTTTTGTTTTTTGAGTTTTCCTTGCCGGAGAAGGAGGGTCTACGTACAGGAGATGCTGGAACAATTATCCATTTCCCTGCTTGTTGTTGGACATTCTGTATTGAATTGAATTGAAAAATTGAATTGAAATTGAATGTCTTTGAACAAAATGTGACTTGCCCCAGTACAGATATTTTGCATAAGTAGCTCTTGATATCAGAATAAATCATCTGTGTCGGGTTTTCAGCTAATATTAAAGCGTTTTATTGTCTAGGAATCAGGAAGTAAACTGTTAGCATGCTTTTTTTTACCATAGCTCTGGTCTCTGAAAAACACTTTACAAACTTATCATGGTGAGAATATGCTTTTTTTTAAACCAAAATGTAGCTAAAAAGAGAGATATGATACTAAAGACGTGTTAAGACAGCAGTGATATTGTTTTAAAACTATTATTTCGCCGTTCGGCTAATTGGCAGCTACGACTGGGTAAAACTCAAGTCTGAAAATCCCGAACAGGTGCCCTTCCAGATGGATATTACACTGCAGAACTTATTAGAACTGTGATATTGGTCTGGCGTCTATTAGGACTCACAAGGAGCCAAATAATAAAACAGAATTACACATTAAGCCACTTTTTGGGTCACTGTTTGCCCCACTTTAGTCCCCGGTTGAGTAGTTTTGGGCACAGAAGCCTCTTTAACACCTGTTCTACATCGGGTCCTTATAAATGAGCTGAATGAGCAAAGCGGCATCGACCCAGATGCTCGTTTTTAGCATTTTCAAAGTGTGGGCCTCTCCTCATTGTTCATTACTTTGTGCAAAATCAATGTTAACAATCAATCTAAAGCTTGTTCCATTCTTCAGTAATTCAATAAAGAATGAAAATGCAAAAGAAAACCGCACCAAAGGTAATAAAACAGGTTTAACAAGGACTA
>KN492646.1:4821-15525 GCA_000787155.1 Scartelaos histophorus
AAAAAAGACGACAGAGAGCCACGGCATCATCCTTCTTCCTTGTGACTTCCATTCAGTGAAAGTGATAGGACGCTGAGTGTTTTTGCTTACTCATCAATATTTCAGAGCACTACACATGCAATGCTCCAGTGACTTTAAATATAGGGCCCTCCGCACACCTCTGCACTCTTAGTGATATGACATCAAGTAATATGCGGGGAAAGTTGAAGAGCCAGAGACCCAGGTCCCCCGTACACCCGACCATGGAATGGGAGGAAACTGCTGCGAGGCGTTGTAGCCTGAAAATTGAGGGGACGGAAACATGGAGCAACATAAGTAGCATTGGTTCAGAGGTGCTAGTTTGAGTGCGGCTAAAGGCTAAGCATTTGTCATGGAGGATCTGAGTCTCCTAGATAAATGTACCACCACAGGGGCTTACACATGCAAATGGACAGTGGAATCAAACAGAGTTAGTGCAGACAGACTTCATGTTAGAAATGAGCTGTTTGTGAGCAAACCACTCTAAATCATGTGAGTAACACAGACTCGTGTTTATGTGTGCCTTTGTCACTTGGACCACAGAGCATTTATCAAGGACAAAGCCCAAAGTGTCAGAGACAAATGGACATCGTCCGTCCTACGCTTCCCGCTGTGATCAGCCTCACAAATTAATTAGCAATAAGCAATAGAGAGCCTTTTTCCCCCCACTCTCATTTATTACAATGGTAATTGCTCTTCCCTCATTGTAGGTTAAGTCTTTAAACACTGTCTTACATCAAGACATGCTCCTCATTGCCATCTATAATTCATGATATACTTTGCACCAAGCAAAGCTGTTAAATATTTAGTGAATCATCGCCTTAAACTTAATCACCCTCTGATAAAAGCGTGTTTTTCTCGCTGCTCTGCCCTTCTCACTTTAAGCTCTCCAATCAAGAGAACACACTCCACGCACTTGTATAATCTATTTTTAATTTCTCTGTCAAAAATTAACATAACACAACTTAGCATAATGTTTTAATTACAGCCCATTGTTAAGTGCTACATTATGTTTCTGTGAAACAAGCTATTATCTTTGTACTTCATGAAGAATTAAATCTAATCCATATTTAACGAATGCTTAAACATTCATTTGCTAGACTTGCTGCTAATGTCTTCTCTAATCAAACTCAATTGTTCCACGATTGTTAACTAGTGTGAAATCTTAAGTGTTCTGAGTGTTCTGACCTTGTGTCTAGGGCTCAGAGATCAGCGGAAATGAATGGTGAAGTATAAAGAGTACAGTCACGTACCTCAGTCAAGAGGATAGTATTCTGTATATTATAAAACATACTTCAGCTTGGAGTCATCTTGGTACCATCTATTAGTCCTATTCATTATTAAAGGCTGTGTGACTGCACTGTCCCACATAGAGAGTGCTCTAACGCTACAGTATTAGGACACACAAGCCGCCCAAATGCTGTACCTGCCCCAATTCCTGTTTTGATGCACACGCAGACTACTGTCATTGGCAGCATAATAAGAGGCGGGACCATAAACAGACTTCACGTTATCATAAAATCAGCCATGTAAATACATAGTATACTTCCCTGTAGTGTACAGAGACAAGAGCACATCTTTAGCTTCTAAACATCCCATTTGAAAGCAGCCCGTCTCTGCCTGTGTCTCTGGTCCCTTTGCATCTCTTTCTCTCTGAGGCACTCAGTCTTCCTGATGTTTAATTCATCACGCTTTTCCATCATCCTTCCACCTCTCTGTGCGCCTCTGTCAGGTAACAAACAATGAGTTTTTGATGTGAATAATTTAATGCGTGTACTGCAAATGCCGGCACTGCACATTACCCATGCTGCACACTCGGCTGTCATTAAGACACCTGATTTCCCCCAAGATTCCTCTCCCCGCCTTGGAGATGAAAAGGTAACACACATGTCGAAATTTCAAGCCCTTTTTACATCTAGAGGAGGAAGGCTATATTTTTAGACAGGCTAAATGAGACGATGACAGCGGTAAGCAGTGAAAGAGAGAGGTGAGAGAAGGAGGAAAAGAAAGGCATGCAGGGACTGGAAAAAGAGAAGAGGAGAGGCAGAGAGAGAGCCACTGTTTCTGCGTACACATTTTCTTTCTCTAGCTTTCACCCGATGTCACCGCATCAAACAGTAACCCTGCTTTCAAAAGGCGATGGAAGCATTGATTCAATATTTTCTACCCCGTGTTGCTGTGATCCTCAAACTGCTCTCTGGCTGCAGCAAGGCGGGCGCAGGGAAAATGATGCTGGCGACATCAAACGCGCCATGTTGTGGATAATAACACACGTATTCGCTTCCGCCTTTCTTCCCTTTCTCGCAAGACGGCCCCATCCATCGCTATGCCGCAGCCCAAAAGATGCTACAAACCTGTGAATATGTAGCACTGACACCCAAAGCCAAACAATTAATGACCAGACACATTCCCACATATTTTGGTAATGGGGCTGTATTCATCTGCAAGATCATATCTGTGCAAGCAAAGAAAGAGAAGGAATGAGAGGAAATGGAAAAGAGTGAGAGTATAGAAGGAGCAGCATTATGTGAATCAAGGCGGCTGGGCCAACACAGACTCATCTATCCTATTCAGGGGCTGCGCCTTGGCCATTCTACGACAGACAATCAGCGCTCACTGGGGCTGGGGAATGAGGATCACCTCCACTGGCAGTAGGGTCCGCGCTTTCATTAAAAAGGATTAAAAAAGGTGGGGAGATGAGAGAGAGAAGAGAGAAGAGAGGGGGAAGGCAAAGGAGGAGAGAGTGAAGGGGGAGACAGTGACAGAGATCTGGGTAGATATGAAGCCAAAGGGCAGTGGGTTTTCAGAAATATGAAGATGGAGAGAGGAGAAGTGCATCATCTCCAATCCGGTGAAGAGAGGGTTAAAGAAATATAACGCTGTGTAGCCCTGTTATGTAGAAAGGCGGCAGAGGAAAGAAATGAAGGTGGCGGAGGTATTAATAAGCCATTGTGGGGATAATTGAGGTACAGGGTGGGCTCTGAAAAGCCTTTTAAAACCAACTCTCCCTTCAGTCTTTGATTCACTTTCATCACCTCCAGTGTGGCCACGTTGATTGTGTGAAATCAGCAGGAGGCCGTTCAATTATTGCATCTCGTCTGTGGTCTTCATGCGCAAGCACACACATGCACACACACACATAAACACACAACCGCACGCAAGACAGGGACACATCACCACATGCATGCACAATACAAAATGCATATTCCGCTAATATATACTTTCTTTGGCACACACTTAGAAGAATGCCTTGATTTTATGGCAAAGAGAGAAAAAAGCGGACAGAAGATACACAATAGCAGCCAGAAGAAAGCGGTGGAGATGGGGCGAGTGTTGATTATTCTCTTTGTCTATTTTGTCATTAGGAGATGGGAGCTCGATAATGTGGTGTGCGTTTAATGGTGGTCGCACAAAGGAAGATGAGGCCCATACATAATGACACAGTGAAAGTACTGGACCTCTTTAAATGTATGTGAGCATGTGCACACACTTCTCTATTGACACTAAATTCTTCAGGTTGAGAAAGATGCACAGGAGATAGAGAGGAACAGGCAGAAGTCATGGGTGAATTGGAAGGAAAATGCAATTGTGAGGCTGCTAATGGGGAGGTCAAAATACTAATTGCTTATGGAAGATTTCTAAGGTTCTCAAATGGTTGCTTCATTTTGTCTCATCCCGTCACTTTACGTTACTTACAACCTTCTTACTTTTGCACTATAGCATACATTTAGTTATCTGTATAATTTATGTAAAAACCTCAAATTGTATGTCATCAAACTGAATTGGCAGCTTGTGCTTAAAAAACTTATGAAATTTTATGGGGATGAATCATTTATTGGATATGTGGGCAGATACAATCCTAAAACTGTACTTCATATGGTATTGGTTAGGATTAGACAAACCAATGTTGCAAAATACAGCCTGGTTTATTCAGCGCTCTTGCAGACTACAACATAGTCAGCAATAAGCAGTTATTAGCAGATAATCAAAACCAGTGTCAATATCTGGACTGCATAAGCTGGATCAATACATCTCCAGGACTAATCTAAACCTAAAGCCATTACTGCGTTAATAGCACTGAACTTTGCTATCCTTTTTTCCAATAAAAATGTGTTTATGCCCTATATTTTCTTTTTAATATTACGCAAAATTGAGTCCTGTGAGTTTTAAGTCATGTTAGAATGCCATTAAATCAACAAAAACATACCTGGAGTTTTGTTTCATTCACACATGTTTGAGTAATCCATTATTATTAGTCTGTCTGCATCTGCATAGCTCAAAATGCTCTGTTTCACAAGGCACTTTTCAAGTTAGCAGCTACCTTTTACCTTTGGCTTAGTAGAGACCGGAAATTCCTCAGTTGAAATATTGCAAATGATTCTAGTGAAGGTGTTTGTAGCAAAATACTGTAGATCACGTCTTGTATTATCACATGACGTAACAAGGTGGAACAGAGTGTTTTCTGTTTGAGCAAAGAACTCATCTTAAATATGCAGATTTTGTGTGTTAAACATGTGTACCTGAAACAAATCACATCTCCAGTTATGTTTGTAATGAGGAAACAGCATTAAAGCACAAATCAAAAAATAGTGTAATAAGGGTCCTTATAACGCAGCAACTTTCTCAAACTTAACTTGTTCCACTCTCAAAACCACAGTCTATGTAAGTAAACCAGCACATTTTTAATAATGACGCTTATATAGCAGAAAATAGGTATATCACAATATATTAGATTTCCTTCAATTCAGTGTAAAATACAGAGCAGCTCCACTGTGAGGAAAACCCTTGGATACCCTTGTCCTCCAGCTCACGCACCTTCCCAGAATATAGCGCTGCTCTTGGTCATGTAAGTCCTCTTTAAACCAAGCCTTTATTTCCCCTGTTGCTCACAATGAGTTTGAGTGCATTCTCTGTGCTCTCAATGTGCAGATGCTCGTAGTGTTTTCATATAGGAGCCATTTTGAAGGAGCAGATGTTGATGTGGGCCTTGTATGAGCGCCGCTTGGTCTTAATTAAAAGTGAGCTTCTACTGGATCTCCGTCACAGAGAAGCCACTGGGAATATTTCTAATTATGTCCCACCTTTCACATCCTATTCACTCTTCTATATGTGATTACTGACAGCGAGAGGAGATTAACTGACACCGTTGCGTATTTGCACATGATTACTGTTTGTTGAAGTTGACAGAAATAACTTGTGTGCACCTCCAGCTGAGGATTGGTGAGAAGCCCGATGCCAAATACAAAAATGTGTTCAACTGCCTTTTTATTATTTCAACAAATGCAAAAACAACATTGTAAATCCCTTTCCCATCTTCTGCTCTTTTATGAAACCAGTACAAAGTTATTACGACTCCACAAAATGCGTTAGCTCATATTAAAATGTACTTCTATGGTTCTATCATTGACGTACATTAAAGGAGTTCTGGCATCCCACTCACACAAATGATCCCATATATTTTTCATATACACTCAAGAACAAAACACTACCAGCTTGTCTGTCTGCCTAGCCTGATTTACTGAGCAGCATATTAAAAGCTGGAGCTATTCATTAATATGTAAACTAGTGCGTTGTCATTAATATGGGGTTAGGGTTGAGGGACCGGGGCGCCTAGGGGAGTGGCAGGGGCCATAGAGTCAAGGCTGTCTCGCTTCAACTTGATTGAGCTCAGCACCGCTCTTGATAACTCTGTGTGTGTGTTTGTGTGCGTGTGTGCGCGTGTGTGTGCGTGTGCGTGTGGTGATAGGGGGTTGTTGGTTTCTTATGAGGTTTGTTGTAGGATTTGTGTGTTTGTGCATGCAGCCCATGCGTGTGCCTTCCAGAGGTCTCCAGGTCCCCAGGGTGATTAAAGAGAATAAATATGCTTGATTACAAATGTCCTGCCTCCCCATCAACTCCCCTAATGTATGCAGTTTAATTGAGCGTCACGAGTAAAGTATGAGTTATGGAATGAACAGACAGGCCAATATCTCATAGAGGAGAGGGGGGGAAGGGAGGGGCGGAGGAAAAACACAGCAAGAGCAATATCCTACAACTGGAAAATGTGACATCTAATGTTAATGAAATGCACTAATCAAACTCAAAGTTTAGCAACACTGCTTCCTTAGTGTATTGATTTGTTTTATATGCGCACAAACCAGCTCCATTTCCTAGCCCTGCTTCAAGATGTACATTTTGGCCACTAACAGAAGCATTTCCATTACACTCTGAAGAGTTCAAAGTTAAGGTCACAAAGAATGTCCAAATATAGAGCAAACACAAGTGAGCGCACGTCAGCGCTTTAGGGGAACTTGTAAACCTGTGGCTGACCATGTAAACCACCCCTTTATAAAATGTGATTTATGTCATCACATGAATCCATAACTGACCATTGTATGAATCATAAATGACCTAGAAATACTTCTTCAATAACTCATTTCCAGGAAGTATAATATAATACAATCAAATCAAAGTAAAACTCAACACTACACACTTGTGTCCCTTGTAAATGATGATAATTGTGGCAGTAAAGTTTTCTTTAATTGCTTATTCTTGACTCAAAGAGATGAACTGCCATTTTTTGGGAAGAAATAAAAGCACTGATTGATCGATAATGGGAGTCCTTTTAAGAGGTTTATGACTCTTTCAAAAGCCTTTTCATAAAGTACCTCTGGGTGAGAGTCCCTGTCCTCATGGGCGACCAGAATTGTAGCAGATTTCCATGGATTATCACTAAATCTTTGTCCTTATACAGCTCCATATATGAGCAGAATTATTAGAAGAGAATGTGTTACTATTGGAGCATGCTCTCACCTCTGCCTCGCGCTCACAGCCGCACAGGACACAGGCCCTGGCCCTGAGCTGGGCGCGCTCTAATTGGCTTATTGTCTTGAGGAGCCGGTGACAGAGGAGTGGATGGAGGCAGACTTTCATCGGAGGTTATTGAGAGAGAGAGCTAATTTCCCCGTGTATCCCTGTCCAGGCCTCAGCAGCACACAGCAGCCCTCTCTGGAGGCATCATTAAGACTTGGCCATTCTCTCTCCCTCTCTCTCTTGTTCTCACCCTCTCTAGCTCTCCCTCTTTCTCTCTCTTTCTCCTCCTTTTCTCAGTCAACAACCAAAAACACCACTAACCTTTGGAGAGGAGAGAGCAGGAGCTGAGGAGCATTCAAGGAGCAGTTATGGTCAGGTGCAGACAGTACACCACTACAAATCATCCTGAATATACTATACACAATGTAAATCCACTTATATTCAACTATGGAAGACAAAGCAAAGTTTGGTTCACTGTCCATGCTTAGTCTTGTTCATACACTGTGATCTAAGTTTGGTTTATAATAATAACTAAATGAAAATTTTCAAACTTTCATAAATCAACGTAGAGCTACTTACGAGATCAAATTTAATGCAAAACTTGACTTAAAACAAACTTTATTGATCCACAACAACATTGTTTGGACACAGTAACCCACACATCACAATATATTATAATAATAAAGAATAAAAACACAGCAAGAGGCCGGAGTCAAATAAGGCATTATTATATAGTATATGTATATGTACAAGTAAAAGAAAATATATAGAAATAAAGCGATACATATATATGGCAAACAGTGTTGAGTTTAGAGTAGGCCTACTTACTGTATATCAATGGTAGTGGTCATGTCAGTAGCAAATATGACCTACACTTACATAAATGTACATGCATAATAAAGATACCACTCCATCTTTATAAACAAAGGTCAATAATGCCGCCCCAAAAGGCCAGTCCAGTGTGGACCCAGTCGACGAGCCAATAGTTTAAGTGGGGGCTGGAGCTTGCTTTACTGGCCATAAAAAGCCCCAGTGATCCTTTGGGAATATGGAGGGGCTATGGCCTGGGAGGGAAGGGGCACTACTAATTTACAAGCCCCTCTACTCTGTGGTCAACAAAAATAAAACAGCTGGGGTAATTACTAATTCATTATTAACAGGCCACATTATTTATGAGCAGCACAAGAGGTGCTACAGGCCCATACTTTCTCTGGTATCAGAACTAAAGCAGGACTGATGGGGAAGAGCCAGCCCGGGGCACTACCACAGCCTCCTCAGTCTGACGCCCGGTCCCATGGGAGCAGCCAGAAGGACCAAGGGTGTAGGCTAGAGAGAGAAAGGCTATTCTCTGTCAGATTTCAATAGTTAGACCCTGATACTTGACGCTTTATCTTTCTGAAGAGTAACAATGTTTATATGTAGCAGAGTAAAAACTGAAATGCAGCCAAAGCATGTGTCTTAAATTGAACTGCACATCTACAACTACAGACATAAACTAAAATATGCTGTAACCATATACTGTATCTCAAGACATTGTTGTTATTGGAGTGTTCACAAATGACAAGTTTTACTATAATTATTTAACTCAAACCTAATGTCACCATGGCAATAGCATTTCAAGAAGTATTTTTACTAACAATGACATATTTGTCTCTTGCCTGATGCTGTCAGAGATTCAATTGTAAGTGCATTTCCCCCTAAATGCCGCCACACACTGTCACACTGTACTAACAGCTCTCCATCTGATGAGAATACTGGTATTTTTAGGCATTTGATCCATCCTGACGTTCATGGATTTAAAAGCTTTTGTGTTATGGCTGTGAAATGATACATTTGCAGGCCTGCTTAAAACTCAATTTAACCGTAGCTGCAGCATTGCCATAATGGCTACCCTCTATTTCCAGAGCTCTCCCAATCAATAACAAATTGCTGAAAGCACAAATGATTCCATTTTCTGCTATGGGGAAACGAGAATGATGAGAAAATAGGTGAAATTGATATGTGAGGGAATATTATCAATGCTCTAAATGTCAGCAGGATGAGCTCCTCTGACCTTTCGGGGCAGAGGGGAAAAGAGAGGAAAAAAAAACAAAAAAAAAACAGATAAGCTCCGATCTGCAGCCAATCATTCTAATGCAACAAATGTGCATCTCCTGCCATTATTGTTTTTAAGGAATAGATCGCTTTAACAAAATGATGGCTATCAATTACATTGCAAAGGTATCTGGCTTATATCTTTTGGTCAACATATTTTATTGAGCCTTATTCAAGCCTATAATATTTGAGGCTATAATATGATTGTCCGATTATTGTTGGCATAAAGTTATCTTGAATTTGCAACAACTTTTATCCCACAACTACAAAGTGTATCCAAGTTTTCACTAAGCACATAATCTACTAGCAAAGCAATAAATAGATAGTCTTAACAAGTATCTTCAAGGTAATACAACAATGTGGCCATTAAATCACCATTTCATCTGTACAAGCTTTACCAATGAGACATCCATATTGTTACACAGTAAGCGAGGCCTTTATGTATACATATGTACAACCTTTGACCCTTTGGTTGAAGACTTATTGTTCTGCAGATGTCTAGTTAAGAGCTTTTGTGCTTGGGGACTATTTCTTCCTTAGTCTTGGCTGTGAGGAGAATAGGCAAGGTAATGTTACCTAGAGGCTCTTATGTGGTTTGCATTGTTTGTTAGTATTTGCAAGGGCAAGCAGGGACCCACTGTGTCTACAGAATGGTCTGTATGTTTCTTAGGTTGTAAATACTGTTTAAAGTGTTGTGTATTGATTGTATATGTTCTGTATTGTTAATTGCATCTTTTGTTGCCAACACCATGTACATAGAAAGAATTTTTCTATCATCAAAGCAAAGACCTGGACTCAGATTTCTGTTCCATTCTTAGTCCTCGTGTCAAAACAGGCATAAAGAATGTTGGTCAATATGACAACTGGCCAAAATATTTGTACAGGCTCATGACTGTGGTTCCTGCTTTTTTTCTTATTTTTGGTTAAACATTTTCCTCTAGTGACTTGGTGTAATCATTTCTGTCACTACACAATTGTCTTCCAGTGATGAGCAAGGCCGAGGTGCACTAATTTTTCATAAGGAACAAAAAGGAGTGTTTTGCATTGTTCTCATCACGGAAAGCACTCAATGAAATCAATAATGACAGGGCACATAAAGCCCGGCCAAGGCCCACAGAAACCTTGTTAGTCCAAATACCTCCAGGAGATGTGTGCTAATAAATGAAAATAAAATTAACAGGCACCCACTCCTGCTGCTGCGCTGCACTGAGCTGACCACTGTGCAGACCTAGCCTACGGTGTTTCCAACCATCCTGCTTAATTAGATTTTCTAATGTAACAGACTCGGATGGAATTAGTGGCATACGAATCTGGAGTGGAGGCAATTGTGTTTTTATTTTCTTTTGCTTTGGGGAAGGAAATTAATCACGTGACCTCTGAACTGGGATCATGGGTGAGACGTGTCTGGGGAGATGAGCAGATAAGATGCATGCTTTATGGAGGAACATTTAGAAACAAATGCAAAATATGTTTTTGCAGACACTTTTTAGAAACAAAACACATAACTTTTTTCCATTGTTAGTACAAGGTAAATAGAAAGACAATGTCATTGTCATTAAGTCTTTAGTTATTTATGCAGTAGCACTTAAATGTTAGAGCAGGTCAGTCAATGATCTAAAGCAAAATCCAAACATTTTGACGTGAATTTCATTTTATGGTATTTGTTTTATTTAAATGTTACTTTCAAAGTTGTTATTGTTATAAATGATTATATTCAGTATCTCATTTTATTGCTATGCTGTCTTATGGATTTAGATAATCTAGATAGTTACTAATTAAGACAACTTATGCAACAAAAAA
>KN492646.1:38358-58181 GCA_000787155.1 Scartelaos histophorus
GGAAAAGGGTGCGCTAGGAGACCCTTTAGAAGCAATCAGAGGTAAAAGTGAGGTGTTTTGTCTGAGGGTTTAAAGGAGCAGGACCTGCACCTGTGTCTTTAAGAGGCCTTCATCAACATCCTCTCCAAAAATTATGTCTGCTCTTCCTCTCTCCCTCGGCCTCATCCTCATCTTCTCTGGTTCTGCACTTCACACATCACACAAGCTCACATCAGGTGCAAAGACGGGAGCGCTAAGTTGCTAACATTAGCATGTGGCTCAAGAGGCTATCCAAAAACAGAGGTACAAAGAAGAGCACAATGATCTGATCACTCTGTACCTCTCCGTCATGTGCAGCCTAAATGTTTTTGTAATTGAAATGTTTATTCATTTTTATAATCATCAATGAAATAAAATACAAAATAAAAAACCAGTGTGAACGCAAAAGACAAACAACTCAAAAGCAATGACTTAAACACAAAACTCAAACTGTTCTAGACAAATAGAAACTAAAACCACAGCCCCCTCACCACCACTAATCCTTCCCAGCAACCCCTCACACACAACATCCTCCACCTCTCTTTTCCATAGTCTCTGATTTTTTTATTCTTTCCACATTGTCAAAACCAGTCTTGCACAGGTCACCAGTCCAGTACAGAGCTTGCAAAAACAGCTTTTATAGAAATGGCACTCTTGACCCTGTACCAAAGTAGACACAGGATGGGCAACTTGGGCAGGTCACATGCCAACCAGGCCTGCAACCCATCATTTAGTCACATTTATCCACATAAGAGGGATCAAAGGACATTCATGCAAGTCCACTCAATATTTCGCATCATGAAATTAAATTAAAGGTATTGTTTTCTTAAAATTTGACAGAATTATTTTATTTATTGTTGACAAAAGGGTATTCTTACTACTACTACCATCAAACAGTTGAAGTTAAGCTCTAAACTCACTTCTCCTGGTTATGAAATCCACAGAAATAAATTTCTTTTCAAATGCCGGTAGAGTACAGTAGAGTTATGAGCATATAGGCTTTAGGTAAATTAGTGAATGAGAATTACTATGAAGCCGGTATAGAGGCACCCCCTGTACATAAAGATACAGAGGCCCACATTAGATCTCCCTCAGAATGAATTGATTTGGTCTCCAGACACTATTCACCCAATTTCCCATATTATCTGTCCCCACCTTACATCAGTTATCATTGATATTCATTTATGAGGCCCATCTCATCTGCGCACAAGTCTCCCATGATGGAGAACTGATCTCTTGTGCTTTGGTATTACTTTTGACTGTGGTCCAATCTCACAGCAGCCACCGCTAAAATTGCTATATTATATTCTGTGAGTTTCAGCGTGTTTCTGCCACAGCGCTGTGCATTAGAGGCACTAATGGGAGAAAAATATAAGTTAACTTCACATTTTCAGGAACCCAAATCTGCAACATCCCATAATAGCACAGAAAAGTACATTACATAGTGAGCCAACGCCTTTAAATGTACTCTTTAAACTGCACTGAACTTATTCTATAACTTTACGATAATGGTCTTACATTTTGTAGAAAGGCTCAGGCTTAAATTAACTACAGAAATATTCATAACAGTACTTCAGAGCTGGAATCAAATGACTCAGGTTCATGGGTAAATGCTCTTTCAAGTCAACCACAAAAAAACTCAGCTGCATTTTAACACTAGTAAAGTAACTCAATGGAATCAAATGCTTATTTAATGTTATTCTATAACTTTACAATAATGTCAGAGCATTATTGTAAAGTAAAAGAATAAGTTGGACTGTGTTATGTTATGCCATGAGACATAATGTTATTCTCACAAATAACACATGTGGTAGATTTCTTGAATTTGTATGGACTGAATGATTTTTTTTACCCTTCACAGGCATTTCTCAATTTCATAACCATACTACATTTTATTTAGATTGTCATTCATGATATTTAAGATCACAGTACAACAGAATTAACATACAGATATTAAACTAATGACACAATTTACAATTAGAAAATAGTATTATTAAATTTATATTATTAGAAAAGGGTTAAAATGCTGTTAGTGTTAGTAAGCAGGATTTAGATAGAGTTCTGAATAATGCTAATAATACAAAAAAAAAAAAAATTCTAAAGTCCTATTTTATTAAACTACTGACAGTTAGCAGTACTTTGTCACAGCTCACTAAAACTTAAGCCAAGTCTATTTCTTCCACAGTTTGTGCTGATGGAGGCTGGTAGTCCGGGAGCAGATCTGAGCTAAACGCTGGTGTCATTAACAGATGTTTGCTCATCGCTGGGAGGCACTGCTGATGCTTAACGGTTAGCATTAAACTGCTAACGAAGCACATGTGAAGCCATGCATACATGACATTTATTACATGAAACAACAACAGCGGCTGCTGCTCGGAGCCAGACACTGATCCCTGCTAGGATAATGCATAATTACTGCAGACGTGCTCAAATTGGCACTGGGAGCATACACCTTGTATTTATGGGCCTTAACACAATTACAGGTGCATGACCGAGAATTTGACTGGAGTTTTAAATCTTTTATCACCAAATATTACATTGTACATGCAGATTCACAGATAGGTGATTTGATTGTTTTTCCACTGAATGCTTTTCATAATTATTCTCCTTGATTCATTCTTACTTAGATACAATTGAAAGTAGCAGCAGAGTCTTTGGTTGTGAAAGCACATATGGTGAGAGAGGTGTAGCTATAAGAGATAGATGCCTTTGGGCCACAGTGATAGTGATCTCTTGCTGAGATGGAATTAGGCATAAACTCATTTGCAGAGTCGTGACCCGGATTATAGGAAAGGTGGGTCACGCCAGTTATGACACTGTCCTTATTAATATTCAATAAAACAATGGAGATGAAATGCTACAAATCAAAGCCTCAGCAGGTGGACACTGCTCTAAGTCCTGTTAGCTTTGACCACCAGGCAGGATTAGCATGGTGATTATTAGCCCTGTGTCCACTGCCTTAACATGAGCTGAAGCTATAAACTTTTAACTTTAGACTGTGCAATTAAGTGAATTTTAATCAAGATTGAGCTATTTCTAACGATCAGTAATACTTGGGTCCAGAGGTCTATAGCTGATCCTTTGTCAATGACAGTATGCCGTTTGGAGCAGAATTCAGACTTTGGAGGAAGAAATTTTAGTATTTTTTGTGTTAGACGGCACTGATGAAAGTCTTTTTGTTCAGGAATTTATTATTGGAAGCATTCTTATTTGTATTTAATAAATGTAATCAAACAAATTATGAGGAAAATAGTTGTGATTATTATTTTTTTGTGTCAGGCAGCCCTAATTTATGTCCCTTCTTTTCTCACTTTGTAAATAACTGAATGCGTTAAATGACATATTCATGAGGTCAAATGAGTTGTACCATTTTCTTTATAAAACAGAAAACTTAATAAAAGTAAAAAATATCATAAAAAAAAATATTAAAATATCTCTTTCAACACATCAATTCCAACTACAGGATTGTGGGCTTCTTAATGTGTCAAGAACAGATCCTGAGAAAAAGTTTCTAAATAAAAGCAACTTCTCTTTCCTCTTTCTTTTGGCGGTGTAAAAAGTCCATGTGGAGCATTCATCTCAAAGTGACAAATCTTTTGGGCGCACCTTTCTAAAATCACATGTGCTTCTTTTAGCACGACAGCTTAAATGACTCTGAGAAGCCGGTTCTTGCCACTCCTGAATACAATGCCATTTCCTGCACTGCATTTTCATTACCAGCGGATGGCGGGATGTTTACGTGAGATATACAGCGAAAAGGCGCGTGGAAACAGAGAAAGGAGTGTGCATACCGTGCGGAGGCCATTATTTTTGGTGTGCTCCGAGGCTGGGAGAATTAGAAAATATCATTCTGTCAGGGTGATTTGATAGTGCGATGAAAAATGTCAGAAGTGGAGATGACAAATCATGGTGCTGAGGAGAGGGGACTGGGAGACAGGGGATGTCATTTGTCATGAGTGCCATTTGACTGCACCTCCCTCACCCCCCTGCGCCCCCCTCCTCCAGCTGCCTTCTCTTCCACATCTCCCCCTCTTTCTCTCGCTCCTCTTCCTCCCTCATTGTCTGTCTGTGCGCTCCCCTCTTTTCATTGTAATGATGTATTTGAACACATTGTACATCTCTTATCCTTCTTCATGCTGCCTTGGTCTGCCCATTTCTTCTCCAGGTTTCTGCAGTGCGGTGAAGACTCCTCAACTTCTTCTGCAATCCTCCATTTTAACTCCAACCGATGGGGGTAATGACATTTATTTATGTTTTGTTTTCTCCTCCTTATCCTCTCCCCTCATCCGGCTCTCCTCCCTTCCGCAGAAATCTCTTCCTCAGTGAATAGAAAGGATTAGATTGGCGCACACACACACCTACACACACACACTCTCACGCACACACACACACACGCTTGGATGCACAGGGGACTGGAGGCTGAGCACAACACTTCATATACCTACCAACATAAGACACGGTCAAATGTCGAGCCCACTGACATTTAAGCATTTTATCTCATGCACTGCCTCCTGCACATCTGGGAACATAGGATCATAATAAAGCCATCAAACAGATACACAACATGCATATCATTTACTAGACTCACAGGCAACAAATTGAACGTGAATACAATCCCTAAACAATAAGTTCTTTTATTAATTGTGTTGTTTTGAATGAGGCCAGGTGTGCTTTATGCTAGTTCCAAGCCAGCGTAAATGAAAGGGATTAGAGAGGCTACCTGAAGTCTAATCAATATACAAGCCCCAAGGAGAAGCAGAAATAAAGTCCACGTTGTTTTGAATAAGATTACAGTTTAATGAGCACATATGAGTCGGATTTCTTGAGAACCTTTGGAGAGGCTTTCAGAACATTGTTATTCTAAATTGTCATCATTCATCTGTTTTGCTTAAATTGTTTGAGCCCTTCTGAGCATCCCTGTTGTATCTCAGAGCAATAAGGACAAACAGGCATAACTGCATATCTGCCCCTCTGCATATATTCACAGTAGGGGAGGAGGGGTCTGCTCCCATGTGGGGGGCAGGGGGGTCTGGGTGGTCCCCGTGTGGCGTGGGCTGTTGCTACTCGTCCGGCCCCGGCTCTTAATGCCGGGGTAATTAAGGAACAGCTTCAAGGTTGCATGGACACAAGACAATCCAGTCCTAATGAAGTATCGATCGGCCACATTGGGGCCCATGCTTGGACTAAGGCAAGCTGACATTCATTTAGAGCAGGGCCACAGTGGGGACAGCACACACACGCACACACACATGCACATGCACACATACAAACACACACACACACACACGACGCACAGGCTGATGACAATATAAGAGACTGGGTTTTAATCACATGGGAAACAATGAAAAGGCTGCTTTGGAGCCTGGGGTTTCACAGCTCCTTTATCTCCTCATCTCTGTGTGAACGACCACTACATCCTCCCAGCAGCCTCCTTTGAAAACACTCTGATTACACCAATGATGATTATGGCAATAATAATCAGCCTGCCATCAGCCCGCTCATTACTGTCTGTTGAATATACACACAGCATATGCCACACCTTACAATCAATGTCAGCGCCACTGCAGCCCAACAGGGGGCTCACAGCCCACCTCTCATTAGACCAATCTATCATAAACAGGAGCGGCTTCCAATATTTAACACCAGGACTGATCATATATGTGGTGTATTAGGCATAAACCTCACAACAACAGTCAGTCTTGTAAAGAAACAGTTCACAAAGTAAAGTTGAGTCAAAAATACACTGTATATGTTTACATTTATTTTTGTCCTTGTAAAATAGTCTTTGCTGACAGTGGCCAGGAGACTACAAAACTATCAATCAATAAGAAAAGCAAACCTCTTTGTTAAAAAAACATAGCAAAGAAATAAGACGTTTTCCTATACAATAGAAGTGTAAAATGATTTTGTGGCACAGCTCCACTTCTCTGTATTTGTAAAGTGTAAACAGAGAGATTGATGTGCGTGTGTCCCACTGAGCATCCTGTACATTTCCCACCTCGGCCAGGGGGCGGGTCATTATGGCTCTGATTGACATATGCTTGGATTCCCATCTATTGGCCTACTTGTGCACTGATTGAGGACTTGACTTCTCATCTCCAGACAACTTTATCAAGGCAGTAATGGTCAGACAATCAGACAGACACAGAGACAAAAGAATACAGGAAGCCATGGGGACAGCGGCAGAGAAAAGGATGGGCCAAGCATGAATGATACTGATTGTAATGGCTCTAAGTGCTGTTTATCCTCAATCCTACGACCTTAAATCCACTCAGTATTCCACTTAAACACACAGGGAACAGACGGAAGCGACTCACATTTCTCCGAGCACAACTTTTCCATTAAAACACTGATAATTGTGTAAAAGTGCACAGTTTGCACTCCTCCCTCCCACCATAACACAGCCACACATTCAGAGCCCATTATTTCTCAGGCCTGGATTCAAATGTATTTAAATGAGAGATGTTTAGATCCGCTCTTCACTAGAGAGAAAAACATTAGAGCGTTGAAAACTGTGAAAAGACGGGGCTGCTGTTGTCCAACTTTTATTTGTACCACTGAACGCACCACTCCTCTCTCTCTTTCTCTCTCTCACACACCCCCAGCCCCTCGCCCTGGATCTCGATGTAACTTTTAAACCTGCCGTTAAGCGCTGACTCCACATATTACGCCCCCCTCCTCCTTGATCCTGCAGCGCTCTGTGAATTTTTGAGCAGCGCCTAAAATGCTCTCATTTTAACTGATCGCTCCAATCATATGCAAATGCGGCGGCAGGTGGGGGCATATCTTTCAGCGGTAATTGGCGGTTTTCTAATGGAGACTTTGGGTGTCAGTTGGAAATATGTTTTAAGGCCTAATGAGTTTTGACGGGTCAGATCAGAAAGCGCCCGTCGAGCTGCTGTGCGCGCGTGTGTGTGTGTGTATGGACTTGTGTGTGAAACCCGATGCATTTTTAAACAGCGCCAATTACCCCACATAGTGAGTTTTAGAGAAACATTTTTATTGTGTAATACCTGTCACGTATAGAGACATCAGCGCTCATTAGACTCACAGTCGTGGCCAGGTGATAACTGAGGTAATGGTGGACAAAGGGAGAGAGCAGGTGAAAGTGCGAAAGCTAAACGCTGCGGATTCTGGAAGGTCAAATGTTCTTTCAAATCATTATCACTTGCATTTAGAGTAATGCTCCGAGTCAGGCTCAAGATTCTGAACTAAAGCTAACTTCTTTCTCTTAATAGATTCAGAGCTTAAGGAGACATATTTGGCTTCTGCCAGTTTTGTAGTTATAATCTATGATATCTGTAGATTATTATGTTATGTCCTGGACATTTTAAATCAAAATATTCTAAAATGACTACATAAAAGAGACCAATCTGTTCTGTTTGAATACTAACTGCAAAGTTGGTACAGAGCAGTGTGTATAAGGGGTTAGGGGAAAACTCTGGCGTCTTGACTGCAGGACAATAAAAATTACTCAAACATGCATGGATCATTCTAAATGGAACAACAGCTTAGTCAGGGAGAGGTAAAAACAATTATAACAAGGCTCAAAGCTCTATTCTGCATAATAAGTATCTTTTAAAGGATCAGAAGAACTTTATATGTAATGTATTCTAAAGTTTTTCAACAAATAAGGCACGTTTCAAACTAGGGAGAAGATAAAATCTATAGCTATGTCGACTTAAGCTTAAACACGATGCATATTTGACCACAAACCATTGACTGTCTTTACACTTCGCTCTGGTCAAAACGCACCACCACCACAAATGTGCCATTATTATGCATGTGTCGCTATTCCAGCAATTTACAAAGTAACTTATCACTTGGCATGGCAATAAGAGTGCGGCAGAGGCTACAGATTGCCCTGACACTGCGAGTGGTTTTAGATTTATTGTGCATAATAAACACATGAGCAGGTTTTGAATGAAATCCTCCCATGCATCTACATCTAGTTTGACTTTATCTGTGCAGGCTGCATGTGTAATGTGTGGTGAGGAGAGGGCACTTTGAAAGGTCATAAATCAGACCAAGGATAAATCATGGTTTGTTTGGACGTGCAGGAGGGGGCTGAGCTTTTCAAGTGCTGTCCAGTTTATAAAAGTCTGCATTCATAACAAATGTCCTTCTGCTGGCTGTAAATACACAAACATGAGGTGGCATCTGAGCATCAGGAGTTGGCAGAAAGTTCAACAGTACAAACTTAAGTCCAACATTAGACTATAGTGGACTGACATTAGAGCAGTGGTTCTCAAATGTTTTACACCAAGTACCACCTACAAATGTGGTCTTCAGCATACCACCAGATCTAAACCAGGTCTATAATTGGACTAAACCAGGGTTAAGCCAGATCACAAAAAGGACTACACAACTGCAATATAGTTCTAAATAAGAGCTAATGAAAAGAGAACAAAAACGTGCATTAAAAAGACTTTAAATTCAGCAAATATTTGATGATCACCTGTGCCACCAGTGGTACATGTACCACAGAGTGAGAGCCAGTGCATTCAACCATATACCTCTACCAAGGCGCTATCCGACTCTCATAAGTGAACACCTGGACTCTAAGACCCCAAACAAGAGGTAGAGAATTATGTATTTAGCAGTACTTTACTAAACAAACTCCAGTCAGTTCCTGCCATGTGAGAAAGTAGGACAGCATAATCCTTTAGCACAATCCCAATCTGGGAGATCTGAAGAGTACGTGATTAATTCTTGGGTATTAATCATGTAATTCTTTCATATAAAACAAAGCTTAAGCCTTATTTGCTAAGATATTTGACCTTGGCCGAGAGTTAAGACATTCCGGCTTGGATTTAA
Organism: Scartelaos histophorus; assembly: GCA_000787155.1. Lineage (NCBI taxonomy): Eukaryota > Metazoa > Chordata > Actinopteri > Gobiiformes > Gobiidae > Scartelaos > Scartelaos histophorus. The sequence goes on from KN492646.1 coordinate 47,194, forward strand.
AATGCATCTAAAGATTAAAAATGATGGTTGACTATTACTGCGGATTATGAAGCCAAGGAAAATTGCTTTTTCATATTGAAACAAAACTGATTTGAGGAGAGCAGCTGGGTCAGGTGGTACATGAGGTGAGAACAGTGTCACTTCTGGATAGGTCCTATTACATATAGATCATTTTAAAACTGCTACACTTTCCTTTTAGTTAAGCAGAGAAATTAAAGTAATACCCTTGTAAGAGAAACAAGATTTGTTCTAAATTTATGCCTGAGAGCTTGGGGCTACGCAGCACCTCAGACACACCGCCTGTATTTGATGTTGACTGGTTGAGGGGGAAAAACTCCTTTATGACTATCAAATGTGTCTGTCTCTTTCCCGTGAAGCGTGTTTACCAATGCAGCCGCGTGTTTATCTGTGAATGAGAATGACTCCTGAGACGCGGCGTGCGCCTTTGCCCCCACAACAACACATCTTTCTTTCATTTCATGGTCTTTACAGAGAGAGCCCGAAAAGTCCAAAGTAGCCATACAAGGTCGTTTTCAAAGGCACGACGTTTATAATTCATGCCAAAGTTGGATGCAGGTCCGCAACTTGAACTGGAGGCCTCCCTAAATGTTTTATTTACATTCTTTGGTCAAACACTTGATTTCCAGGGGCACCCTTTGCTCTGCACTCACATTAGGAATAATCACGGAATTTCACATCCACACACACCGCATCTCCACTAAATATATGAATGAAAATATAATATAAGGGTGTGTGATATGCAGACAAAAATATATAGCACGATTTCCTTGGAGTCAGATCAAAATGTTTATTTAATAACAATTTCATACTTTAGTATTAGTATGTTACAATATCTTACAATAAATATATTAATACATCATGTAATTGGTTCCTTTTAAAAGTTGACACTTCACTGTGATTGGTTAAACTAACCTGTCACTCACTTAGAGCATGAAGTTGACCAATAGGAGTGCGTGGGTGAGAAAAAAGGGTCTGTGTTTGAGCATAGAGCTACATAAAAAAAAAGAAAAATCACTGACAATTAAAAAGGAAATGATCACAGAAATCAGACCTCGATTCTATTTTTACAGCTATATCAGCCAGCTCTAATGAAAACTGTAAATTATTTCTTGTAATATTTTGTCTCTTTTGCTGAAAGATAAATTATTTTTATTGTATCTATTTTTTGCAACTTGGCATAAACATTTGGATGATGGGTTTGGAATTAGTATTTTAATCCCTTTCTAGATGATTATTGCAGCCTTCTATTTCTTTCACTCTGAGTTAAACCTATAAAGAGCCAGATTAAAAGATAAGATTTGTCTGTGCAGCACATCTATAAAAATATTATGCAGCAGGGAAATGAGGACAGTGGCTGCAGTTCAAACTGAGTGATTAATCCTTCCTATAGGTGAGGCCTTACATTACTGAAGAAAAAGTCGTGGTGCCAACAGATCTATACGGCTCGGATATTGACACAAAATCACATCTTAATATATGTTTGGATGCTCCATATAACCACATGACTTGTTTTGTGGCTGTAAAGTCTTGAATGAAACTGAATTAATTAATGGTGATCAGAGCAGAAAACACATCTTTCTTATTTTCATCAGCTAGTTTAGCTTTTTGAAAGTTTTCTTATATTATAATCTTGTATTAGACATATCAGTTGGTCGATATATATGGCCGATTTTTGCACTTTTAGTGAACTTGCTGTCAGCCTTAAATCTCCAGCACAGGCCGATATTTTGCTAAGCCCAACCAGCTGCTTAAAGAATATGCATAAAGCTTTAGTAGAACACTTAACAACAAAGAGGACGATGTACAAAATGTGACAGCTCTCTGATACAGTTTGTACTAAAACATGTGACTGAATGAGTTTGTACTAAATTCAAATAATACAATTAGGGCAAAATAATCAAAATCAGCCCTGCATATCAAATTATCTGTAGAAAAGACCCACATCAGTCAATCTCTATTTTATATATTGTCAAAACAATGACAATATCTGAATAATATTTTGTAGATGTAGAGCTGAAAACAACTATTCGGATAAGTCGTAATGAATTCATCTTTTTATTATTATTTTTGGAACTTTCACAATCTAATGACTAATGGATAATTCAATAATAATACCGGACTAATTGATAAGCAAGATAATGATTAACTAGAGCCATACGATATATGTCCCATGCAGCTCTAGTCTGATATTACGTCTAGTCTTTGAAGGACAGGAGTCTGTTACATAGAAGGAGAGAGAGGCAGCTGAGCCCAGGGGACACATGGACACGACACAAACATGTGCTCTTGACCTTGGAGCTGTGGGCAGAGGCCTTCAGGTGTGTATGCAAAAAGCCAACAGCGAAGAGAGAGGAGCCACGTTTGAAGTGTGCGCATGTGTGTGTGTTTGTTTGTTAGTCTGTTTAAGAGAACGGGGCAGCATGCATTTTTCAAAAGCAACCAAGGATACCCATAGGCCTCAAGTCTGTGAAGCTCTTTGATATGGGCGTCTCAGAGTCTTTATAATTACAAACAAACCCCATCATGATTAAAACATAGCTAGTCCAGACGCAGACCAGGGCAGTGAGCAGGGTGGAGAGGGGTGCGTTGTACCATATCATAATATTGAAATAGCCGTTTTGAAATTATGGAAAATTACATATTACTTTCTTGCCCATAGTAAATCTTTTATAAAGCAAAAAACAAAAATAAAAAGCATGGCTTCTTTCAAAACAGTGGTCTAAGGTGATGCTTGGGTTTAACTTCACAGTCCACCATTTTTGTGCAAAATTTTACTCAATTACAACTTTCTTTAAGTCATATTTTAGCAAATTTCTGATGGATTACAAAAATATGATCTGATCAGTGTAATCATGAGCATACAAAAAATATCAAGATAAGTCAGGCAAAGGTGCAGCCCCAGCAGCAGCATGAGGACCACAGCAACAGGAGCGTCTTAGCAGGTCCATGATGTGAGAGAGAAAACTGATCCTCACAAATGAACAGATCAATATCCACAAGTGTAATTACAAATCCACTGGAGGGGTTAAAGAAAAGAACAACATTTCTACCACATTCAAATAAGCCTCAGAATAGGATTTCAATGTTAAATTTTTCAAATGTAAATGTTGAATATGTTTATTTATTATGTCTAATTAATTAATTTCATAGTACAAACTACTACACGGTTGGTATTGGTATTTGCAAAATTACTGCAGAATTTTTCGACACGTCTTCTCAAAGTTATTCCACTGAGCAGTTATTTTAATTTTTAATATTGACTAAATAAACTCAACCCTGCCCTCCAAATTAAGTTCAAAACTCGGATAATATCACAGTAAATACAAACAGGCCAATAGACTGTCGCCATGTGAAAAAGAACCAGACCTAGACCTAGACCGAGACTCAGACACAGAGCCCCAGAGCCGTAGACAGGTGGAGGGCAAAAGCAGAGGAAGAAGCTCTGACTTCAAAGTGTAAGACTGTGATGACTGTAGCCACAAGGAGCAGAACCTCAGGGGTCCAACCATCATCATGTGCCCCTCGCCTCAGCTGTGATTTCACTGCTCGTGTCCGGAAGCCCTGTTTGCTTTGGCTTTTTTATTCTTTTTTTATTTTTGAGGGGAGAGGATGGAGGGTGTGAGAGGGAGGGGCGGGGACAAGTGTCCGGGCCACTGTCAAACACTTAGACTGTTACCATGGAAACGTAATGAAGGGTCTTAGGACACCCCAAGGGATGAGAGGGAGGGGTCTGAAGACGGATCAAGGCACAAGGCCAAATGAGAGTAACAGGAGTGAGGGAAAGAAATTAAAACTAGACAGGAAAATGTGGAAAATGCAAAAAAACAAACAAAAAACCCCAACAAGACAAAACACCAGAACTCACTCACAAGATTCACTATTTAAATAGAAAAAAGAAATAGATTCCAAAGTGTGACCCTGACCCTGCTATGCTAAAAGACAAAATAATGCTAAAAAAAAATTACTAAATGTTTAAATCTCTTCTGGTTTATGGCATCATTTAAACACATTTAAACTCATATTGCCAGAAAGATACTTCAAATTAAACTGAAATTCCAAAAAGTAGGTATCAAAAATAATAATTTTACTACTGTTTCAGAGATGCGTACCCAAAATAATATTGGGTACAACATGTTTAACATTAAAAAATTATATGAATTATTATAATGAAGACTGACTTAATTAAACCAACAGAAACATGCAGATTTATAATGGAATATATTATATATATTATAATTCCATAATATTGTCTAAATATTATTACTGGCATAGCCCAAAAAATATTGTCAATCTCATACCCCTCAAACTGAAATCATACGCCTTTTAAAATCACAAATCCAAACACTTTCTGTTAACAAATACCTTGTGATATGTTTGACAGCAGACACAAGAAGAGACAAATAGATGAGAAAAGTCGGAGAATAACCCATATGATTGAATAAACTATAATGTGCTGGATTAGCTGTACATTGGTGCTCCGCTAAAGCCAATAATCTTGCCCTGGAGGTGATGTGTAGCTGAACCGGGGCCCTGTGTGTGGTCTCCACTTGGCCCTTCGCTGCATCAGATCCTCAGCCCTCATCAATACTCCGATCAATGTGTGGACATGAAGCTATTGACTGGGATAATGATGAGAGTTGCACACCAGTTGAGAAAAAACACAACACAAATCTCCATATCTGTAAGCAGGTGAACACAAAGTGATGCACAGCTCTCACCAGGGAACTTTTCATTTAGTTTATAAAAGTTTGGTATTTTATTTTGTAGTCAGAGTGTGTAGGACATAGTGTTGTTACAATACTCAAATTTAAAACGTGATTTCAATACTAAGAAACAGACTCAATACCGTTTCAGAAACCACAATAATTAAAAAAAATTCTAGATAACAGAATGGCATTTTCAACATTAAATCATAATGCTTTTATATTCCCATCGGGGCTCATATCTGTGTAATTCAGTGTGAAAATGACTTTTTTATTAAATGAGTATCGTTTTGATACTAGTTTTAATATCAGTTTGATTTTCAATACTGTTGACAATCCTAGTATGACAGCAAATAAAAACAGCACTTCTCCTGTCAGTGGTTATTATAGAAATTTGAAGGCAGCGTGCATGTGCTCCATAGTGACCATGACTCAGACGCAGGGACAGTCGTCCACGGAGGGACCTCAGATGACCCGCAGAGGACAACAGCATTTTAACCTAGCATCTTAAATGTATTTTCTCACTTCACACTTCAAATGCTCATAGTGTAGTATTTCTTTTTACTTGATGCTACATCTAGGGCTGTGCAATATCTCAAATTGAAGTGATCTTTAATCGTCAAAGGTATATTTGTGTCCACAGAGGTCTACAGCCAATCCTGTCAGTAAAAACATGTAAAAAAAATGTTTTGGAGCACTTTGTATAATAAAAGTAAAATTTCTTCCTCCAGTTATTAAAAGTCAGCACTGTTTATTTTCTGGAAATTAATATATGTTTCATTGTTTTATATATACACAAATATACATACAAAAATTAGCATTGTCTGGTATGAGAAAAAAATAAATTTTTGAAAATTTATTTTAAAAAATTTGAACTCATTCAAATACTATTTGAATGATTTGAATCATTCAAATAGTAATGATTCAAATAGTAATCCACATAACTAACAAACTGTTAGTTATGTGGATTCTTTTGACAACAGTGTTTACAAAAGCATGATGCAGTATTTAGATGTACAGCAGCCATAGAAAAGTGATCGTGAGCTCACCTTTACTCATTAAAATAATGGGGGCTCGTCTCGTCGGTGGGAGCAGTGACACATCACACAGAGGAGGCCCAATAAAAGCAGCTCTGACTTAACAGGCAATTGTGTCCGTCTGCAGCAGCGCACTCTTAGTCACGGACAGTGAGTTTATTGGGCGGATCAGTGTCAAGTGCCCATGTCCACACACGCACATACACACACACACTCACACATACACACACACACTCACACATACACGCACACACAGCCTTTAATAAGCCACACTTTAATTTAGGCCCCGTCACTACAATGAGGCTTCCAACATCAGACAGCAAATTGTTCTTGTTCAATGAAAAAAAAAACATCCTGTCTTCTCGTCCTGACACGACGGCGAGCGCACAAAACAAAAGGAGGAGTGGGGGAGGAGAGAGAGTGACTTCAGGGCCCTGTATACACATGCATGCACATGCACATTTGTGTGCACATATATATGTGTGTGTGTGTGTGTGTGTGTGTGTGTGTGTGTGTGTGCGCGTGTGTGTGTGTGTGTGTGTAGTGTTTCAAAGATGCACATAAACATAGTAAAGCAACACGCACAACTGTGAGTACATGTGTGCATGTTGTGTTTTATAAAGCATAAACGTACATACGAGTACAACATATATATGCGTGTGTGTGTATTGTGTTTCATAGATGTAAATAAACAGTCATAGTAAAGCACGTGCACACACACACACACACACACACACACACATATATGTATGAGTGTAACAGGAGAGCACTGCAGGCGCGCCGTGTGGGAGTCTGTGTGGGAGTGTTTAATGTCTCTACAGCCTCTTGAATGTGTTCAGTTAAATAAGCCGATTGTTCTTTAAAAGCTTAATCAAACTCTAATTAGCATAGCTGTAATTGCACTTGCCTCGTGGCTGTGGCCCATTGACATGGATTCCCATGTTAATTATTGTAATTGCCTCTCTAATGCTATGAATACTTCAAAGTTATGCAAATGATGCTGATGAGCAATCCACCAAGTGTTTGAATGGCTGTCACTGCAGATACTCTTGTGTGGTAGACACGCTGATTGAGATGTTATGTTCATATAAACTCACTTTAGATACATACAGTGTACATTTAAAATACTAGTACACAACATGAAGCAGAGTTACACAGTACTTCATTATAGGACACAGAGGACACATCCTCACCCTGAGATCAGAGTGTTAAGTCAAACATATGAGAATCTCTCAGAAAAAAAACACACTTGTTTTAGCACAAAGACTTAATGAGGGCACAAAACAGCAGATTCATAGTGACTCCAAACACAGGACCACAGCACATGACGGGAGCAGCATGTAGTCTGTGCTCGGACTAATTACCCCGGTTCATCTCTCTCATCTCACACATACAAACAGCACAGCATCAGTGAGGCCTCTTGACTGGTGTAATCCCAGGCTAATGCTCCAGGGAGTCAAATCAATGTGACCTCACAGGCACAGTGCATAATATGCTCTGTAATGAGCTGGCACTGAGCGCCACATGCACACGAGCTGCACATCAGGAGGCACTTTTTGTCTAAACACATTCTTTAAGATGAGAAGGGTCACTTCCATAAGACAAGGTCAACACAAATGTGCACTCCCGATTATCAGGTCCACAAAGTAATAGTGCTGTGCAGCTACAGGCCTAAACAATGTGAGCACAGCCTATGTACAGGCAGAGGAACAAAGAGCTCAAGAATACATGAGAAATGCACTTTCACAGGGTAATACATGTGCACATGCCCCCTCTACATACATACACATATACACACAAAAACACCCATACACACCCACACACACACACACACACACACTAACACACACTGACATGCTCCACAGACAGCTCCCAGGAGAGTGCCACTACAACTTCCACCACTTTATTATTGGTCAATTTGGAGGCTTCTTTCACAGGGGTGACATGGCTTAGGAGATGTCACAGCCCAACCAATCAATACCACTCTGAACAGCCCAGGACCACAGTGCGTGTGTGTGTGTGTGTGTGCGTGTGTGTGCGTATGTGTGTGCCCGTGTGTTTATGTGTGAGAGCCCGCAGAGCCGCAGCAGCTGTGACTGGACTCTATCCCTCTGACCTGTTTACCGGACAGTAATTATACCGGCTCCTGCTGACCAGACCAACTAATGAACTACATGATAGATAAGGTACACAAAACACACGTGCACATAGAGCGGCATTAGACATAAGGTATGGCACTACAAATACTGCACACGGAGAGACTTCACACTATTTGTATAAGATTTTTTATGGCCCGAGCTTGAGACAGAGTAGGCTGAGCTGAATGAACAAACCTCACAGCGTGTGCGTAATCCCAGGCGTGAGTTTCCCTGACAAACCTATTGATTGTATGGATTTCCACCCAAAGTTGTGATAATGATACATCATGGGCGGATTTGGCAGGACACAGGGCTGAGGGAAGAGGTGGTAAAGCAATTTGCAGCCGTAAAGGCGAAAGGAGGTTCTGATTCCTAATGCGAGCACTGAAACCACAAGGAAAAAGTCTTGTGTATCTGTCCATGTCCCTCTGCTCTCCTCAGGTCTGTGTCTGATGGGTCAATAATACACAAAGTGAGGACATCCACAACAACAGGCTTTTGAGCTGAGGAGGCCTGGATCAAACACTGTTGAACATGATGAAGGAAAGTAAACTGCACCAGAAATGGTATTTATTACATTACGCCTACTCAAGCCTCTTTAAGAAATGCTTTATTGCCCAGTGCTCATTCTGTCTTCTCAAACTTAACTCAATACTCCATAAGAATCAAAAAAACACTGTGATGAAAAAGCCAGATTTCAATATTAATAGCACTGTAATTTGCCATAAAATATCCAAAAGGTAATAAACATGTTGAATGTTGGATACAAATGTTGAACCTGATCATTTCTATTAGTAAGAATATTCCTTACAGTTGCCCTCTTATCTGGCCTATAGAATGTGGTTGCATAAAGAAAATTAAACATATTATGCAACACAAACACACATATATATACTTGTTAGTGCATCTTTCACATTGTATGTTCAAACGCACATCTGTGAGTCCCAGAGGGCAGGTTATTTTGAGTTTATCATGTAATTCAGAGAACCTTACAGTATCAAACCTAATCCTTTTGAGTGAAATATACTTGAATGATTTTAATTCCTGAGTTCCTGAACAAAAATAACTATCTTTTAAGCCTCTTAAAATGCTGAAAAATTAGATTTGTGATGCGCTGGTGCATAAAGACAAGTTTGCATGAAAGGCAATAATTTATGGCCCATATTTCACTCTGATTAAAAAGCTAAGCAGCGATTATAGTGACTACTCAGCAATCTTCTCTGACATCAAGGCATGTTGTTTCCTCATTCTAATCCACTACATTATAATTATTCAGTCATTTCAACTTTGAAGGGAAAAATAATCATCTTTGGGTTATGTAAATGATTGGAGCACTAAAAAGCCCTCCTTGGCAGATGGTTCAGGTCTGAAATGGTCCATGGTCATTTGAGGATTTTTGTCATCAGATACATCTTTGTCTTGGGCTTAACACGAGGTACTTACTTTAATACATAGAGACAATTTCATTACTGTTATTTCAGTCTATTTTATGTGGCCAATGTTGTCATTTATACCATTTCTTATAAAAGGAAAAGTCCCATTGAATAGTTACTAGAGAAAATAACACATTTAACTAAACTAATATAAAATGGTAGCACTGGATTTAAATATACCCCACATAATGATAGATTCTCCATTTACCACATTCTCTTTTCGCTCCTTTTCTTTAAAGGCGAGTGTCTGCCTGCCTCCAATCCCCAGCAGTTATGGCCAAATCAGGATAATAACACCTCCCTTTAAATGAAATGACCGCAGCGCTGACTGCCAGCTAAAATTAATTCCACCTCTGACCAGAGGCAAGAACACATAGAGCTTAACCCTCAGTAACACAGCTAAGCTCCACACAGTCTCACTATGGAGCGGATGTACAGGGACATTAAAGATGCTCTCATAACAAATACAAGGGAATGTTATATAGTCATTGACTTATATTGACTTATATTCTCATTAATCAGCACTGGTTCAGGCTAAAACTATGGTAAACACTAAATCCACGTCTGGATTCTTAGGGATATGAACTGAATCACATTCAAATAAAAACATGAGTGATTATTTAGACATCCTCTGAACAAACCAAAACAGGATCTGCCCATGTTCTAAAATAAACATATAATTAACCTCTATGTGGTATTAACCGCTAACACATTAGATCACCATGGACGACATTGGCTTATGGGTGAGCATTGCACAGAATCTTACAGCCAACAGTAAGGAGGGTTTGAATAGGACCTGGAGAGATTGCTAAATTACTGAAACATGCATTTAAAAGCTGAGGGAACAACATTATAACATGGTGGTAATGTTTCAGGATGTTTTCAAAAAGTGTGTCCTATGAATAATGTTATTGAAAAATAGTTGAAAAGTGAATGTACAAAGAAAGATGATCAAATACTCAAACATGGGCAACAATCAGATCTGAAAATGAATGAAATTTACATCAGTTTAAATATGGCACCAACTACACCAAAAATTTGTGAAGGATAGTTTGATAATAAAAATGCTGAAATATAATGTTCTTTGTCTGGTGAGAGGTATACAGAGGTACACAAATATTGGCTTTAGACAACTCTGCACATAAACGTACACTTTTAAAGGTAAGACTTGATGCTGCGCTGCATTAGCTCCCACTACAGCCTTATTGATTGTTCACATCGATACAGGCGCCTCTGTCTTTTAATATATTTAAACTCTAAAAACAGCAACATGTCACAGCTACTTGAGTGTGAATCTTTAAAACAAATACCATTTTAAAATCATCTATAATACACAGGGCTGCGATCTCACATTCACTTAGATTTCGTCTTTGTGTTGGAGGCGACCTTTTCTTAACTTGAATTTAAGTGACATTTGCAGGCCCAATTTATCTTTGTTACATTTATATGCTCCTCATTCTTGACAAAATAATCAAAGGAAAGTTGTAGCGCTGCGTGCAAAGTTTAGAGTTTATAAAGTGGACAGGATCAAATGATGAGGATTTATGATTTTGCTCAGCGCGTGACAAACCTGTGTGGTATTAGTGTGATGCAGGCTCCAGTGACCGTGTGATGAAGATACACAACATGTACAGATGCATGTATGCGAGAGGGAAA
>KN492646.1:65690-93405 GCA_000787155.1 Scartelaos histophorus
AGGAATTCACACATGTTTTTGTAATGCAGTTAAACCAAAACTCAAACAAAATTTAAAAAATAAAATCTCATGCATTCCTTTATCCCATTGTGTTTGCATCTTTCAGCAGTACTTTCTCTCCCCACACTCTCTCCACAGCGTCCCAGAGCTGGAGATGGGAGCTGCTCTGTCTAATTATCTGTATGGTTTACCTTGGCTCAGTGGGGCCTGAGCCTGAGCAGGGTTTAAACAGGGAGATGGACGGCTTGAGATTGTGAAACTCTACACTGTAATTAGAGACAGGCACATGGAGGGCACCGCACTGCTGACACAGTGTTCCCAGGCACTCCCAGGCAGGAGCACACTCGACTTTGTCTTAGGCTAAACTACACAACATCTACAACTCATGAGACTCTGTAACACTCACTGTTCACACCTTAGTTTGTCACATACATTTGTTATATTTGTCACAATCACTTCTGACTAGGTGCACTGATGGATTATAAACTCACTGCATAACCAACACATAGCAACTAAACCAGATCAGTATTTCCAGACTAGAGCTGCTCTGTGCTTTTGCTATAAATCATAATTATTAGATCCAATGATTACTAAATACACAACTGAGAAAAACAGATTTCTAACTCTGGAATGCTTTCTACTGCATGTGCATTCACGTGATGGGTGGAAAAAGTTGTCAGTGGTTTTTACTTGCGGAATACACTCATTCCATTTCCATAATCAAGCAGCCATACACCAAACATGATTCGGACACTGTCTCTGTTTAAAAAAAGAAAAGAAAACTCTGTCAAATTCTTGGACAAAAGTTTCTGTAGTAGATACATTTCACCACTCATCCAAGAGGCTTGTTCAGTTCTGCCAGGTTACTGGAAAATCACTGCCTTATATCTTAACAAAAGATTCTGATTATTTATCATTCTATTTCCATGTTTTAGTCCAGATGAAGCTTTTTATGAGAGGCATCACAGACAGTAAATCGTAAAACGTGAGCATCCTTTTCATATTGTGAGAGCAGGACTTTAGAACAAAAATGAACAGCAGTCATCTGGTCATATAAGAGACTATCAAAACCAACTTTCCACCACCCATCAACACAAATCAAACGCACACTGTGCTTAAAGTCCCAGATCTTAGCATATTCTAATGTTGTTCCAGGTCCCATTTTGCACCTGCAGGTCCATTCTTCACCTCCTCACTATGTTCTGAGCAGCTCTTCAGAGCTCAGGCCAGTTTAAAGTCAGTGTCCAGTGATTTATGACTCTTTCCTCTGATTGTAATTCTCTTCTCTAGGCTACGACTGTATGCTCTGTGCTATAGGAGCCATTTCTATTTCTCCAGTTGGACAGATTAAACAAACAAATTGACCAGAGACAAGCGGCGATGGCACACACGCCAGTGCACACAGGCGGCTTATTGCACTGGAAGTGTTGTGTTTATTCCTCTCAAAGTTAACTTCATCAAAACAACGAACAAAGAGACAGAGCCAATCAATGAAATTCATTAATGAAAACTGAAATGCATTTTATTCTTTTCTAATTACACGCATTGTAGCTCATAATTGAGCGGGGTGTATCAGAGTGGAGATTACTTCACCCTCGTGTGTGTGTGTGTGTGTGTGTGTGTGTGTGTGTGTGTGTGTGTGTGTGTGTGTGTGTGTGTGTGTGTGTGTGTGTGTGTGTGTGTGTGTGTGTGTGTGTGTGTGTGTGTGTGTGTGTGTGTGTGTGTGTGTGTGTCCAGACAAAGCTGAGGAGGAGAGGGAGAGAAGAGGAGGCACTGGATTCAATTAGACCTCCTTTCTCTGGTGTTACACTGCCCCCTTTTGTTCAAACTCAGAACTGCAGCTTCTTGCTGAAGGCTCAAAACATAGACATTCAGTGCCATGTTTTCAAGATGATCCAGTCACAAAAAAAAACTGTGGATCTAATGCACACAAGTGTGTTTTACTTTTACAACTGACAGTTTAGCCACAATAAGTCGTATCACTGGGATCTCCAGTGACAGATGTTGCCAGTGGGCTCAATAAAACTAAGTCATCACAGAGTAAAGAAATGGTATGAATATAGATCAAAGTTGATGAGATTATCTTGTATGTACCTGTGTCTTGTGAAAGCGTCTGAAAAGGCACCTCTTGTCAAAGATGTGTGTCACAGCAGCACCTCTGTGTAGTGTTTGATTGTGTTTCCATGGCGTTGTTGTTCAGATTAAAGTGGACGTCTCTTTCAAGAGAGCATGTACTTACAGGTGTCACTGTGCAGTAATGTGTTGTGACAAGTGTGGCTGTCATCAGTACTGCGCTGTGAGCTCCACAAAAGGACCAGTCCTACCGTCACATACACCACTACAGTACAAGCTTTGTATATGGAGCTGTGCTTTGCCATCTGGCCCTAACTGCCCCCCAATAACAAATGTTCCACATTTCTGATTGGGCAATTAAAAGCAGCGGGGCACAGTGTGGACGCGTGAGAGTGTCACATCCATCATCTGAAACAATCGGCCCCGACTGAGCTGTGTGTGTGCTTGTGTGTGTGCGTGCATGTGCATACACTCAACACTGTGTGTCCCCATAACAACTGTGAAACCAACACACAAGTCCTCATTCCCCCATGACGCACAGGCCAGAGGAATAAAACAATCAATATGGCCACCTGACCAAACCAAAGTGCTGCAACCCTGTGTCCAACAGTGAAACTAGTGTCATCAGAAGTGATCATTCTAACACCTAGCAGCAGATCAAAAATATTAGTATTCTGTGAACAACTGATCAAAGAAGGTTTTGTAGTGCTCATTTAGCTTGAACTTCAGATCATCAAGATCAGAAAACATCTGTGACTTCTAGAGATCTGGACTGGATCATGTTTGGTTTTGTAACTGCCTTTGAGGAAAACATATCTGGAAAAGTGGCCTCTCATGGCCCCACAAACCTCAGTCTGTCAGACATGAGCTCAAATCAAAGTGCAGCTTCAGTCCTGGATGGTCTATTGTCTCAGAGTAATTAACAGAGCAATAATCCAGTGTGGCATCGAGCCTCTAACCCAGAAGTGTCTGGTGTTTGTGTGAAGAGCTCAGAGCGGAGCAGCTTTAGTTTAATCATGACCCCATTAAGGCACAAGACACTGGGCACAGTCTGACGACTTACATTTGTGGCCCTCTCTCAGCCTTTGTTTAGCTAAGTCCCTGTTGACAGCCCAGTGCTCCATTGGCTTCAAGAAAACTTCCTCCAGAGGAAAGATTACTTTTATCCCTAATTAAAGTGGCACATTTGCATAGCTCACCAACTCATAATATATGCTAATGTACATTTACATTGTAAAGTGCTGCATTTGCAGTTAATGTGGCCTAAATATGTCCATAAACATCATTTAAAAGTGTTATTTTAGGCACTATCAGACATCTTCATTTACATAAATTATACATAAATTATATTAGTAGTGTTCCACTGTAAGGGTAAGATATCACACAAGAGAACCAGTGCACCCAAATGTACAGCAGACATCATAAGGGCCAGTCTCGGTTATAGTTACCTTAAATCAGTCCAAAATCTATCACAGCTCAAAAGCATAAAGTTCTATGTAAATGTAAAAATGTCAATAAATACACAGAATGCATGATAGTTATCAAAAGCATGACATTGTATAGTGAGCTCCAAAGCAGCCCCTGCAGTGACTGTGGTCTTTGTGGTGACTAAATGAGAAAAAGGGATAAAACAGATTTGAACAGAATAAGGGGAATGAAATAATTGAGTCCTGTTCCATTGAGCTGGGGGCAGTGCATACAGGTCTGTGATCTCTCCTCTCTCACTATCACTTATGTTCCTGAGTGATTTCATTTGGTCTGAAGAGCTTTGGACAAGAGCATAACACCAGATGAGCCCATGGTAAAACCTGTACCTCACAATCTCTACTTCTCTACATATTAAGTGAAGCACAGCTCTTAGCCATGATAAGAACCTGCACTACATTTCTGTTTTTCTACAGAGGGAAAAGACACAGGCACACGGAGCAGTGCATGAAAACATTAAGTACATACTTTCATTGGGAGATGAGTGTTGCAGCACTTTTCAGGTAATTGGTTTTGCCTAAAAGATGGAGAGATTAAAGAATGCAGACGGGCTAACGGAGGACAATAACAGGGGACATCAGTTAGTTTTGTGCGTTTGCGTTTGATTACCCCCTTTGCCTTCCGCTGCTCTGATTGCATTTCAGTGCAGTTGCGGCGCGTGCCTTAGCCTGGCGTGACCACCCGTGTCTGTGAACATGTATTTTCACCTGTGCAGCCCACTTCCAGAGCTTCTTCCTTCTTCCAAACAGAACAATAGCACCGAAATGAGTGGCCCCTTTGATCCCGCTGCCTCTTCTCTCTCGCTCCAGTCTCCACACCTGGCCTAATGGATTTTCAAATGCAGGTACACAATTTGTATCCAGACTTGACAGGCATTTCCCTTTGTGTTTGAGATGGGGATCAGGCTCTGAGTGGTTTGCTACTGATGGTTTGGTTGAAAGATTCTGCATACAGAGTAGAAACGTTTTGCTGAACTTTTCTGAGAGGGCTAAATGTGAGACTTTATGCACATTTCCACGTCGGGCGACACAAGGGGTTTAAGAGCACCTCTTAAAAGCTCTGCGTCTTCTGTTCACTTGGTGCGCAGCTTCAGAGCATTGGTGCTGCTCCTGCCATAAACAAGGAGCTACAGATGGCATTTGGAAAATATTTGTCTTCCTAAGAGAAATTTGTTCAAAATGGCAACATCAGGATAGCTGCAAAAATATTTTTCTTCTAAATATCAAATTATGAACTACATTCATGTGGATTTTGTCCAAAAAGAGAACAAAAGCCACATTACCACGTATGAGCGGATATGCCGATATCAACTGTGAATGTATAGTATGAAGCTATTATGGTCAGCATCAGATACGCTGTGACAGGTTGACTTGCGGTGCCAAACTCATGTTATAACCTGAATGTAATTGACTGTGATTTCCAACTGCCCTCTCTGAGCCACAACGGCAATGTCTTCTAATTAACTAGAGAGCCCTGACAGCCTGGTGCCACCTCCATTTGGTCCCTACTTGAAACGAGTGCCATGTCCTGAGGGTTCCTGTCAGAGCCAGTGTCTGTGAATGGTATGACATGTCCCTTCATGTCTCCATTTATCTCTCCCTTCCCCTATCCACTTCTCCATCTCACTCTCTGACAACTATTTTCTTCTAATCATGCTCAGGAGGAAAATGAGAGTGTGTTTGGCTCGAAGGAAGAGGAAGGAAGGAAGAGGGAGGAAGGAAGGAAGCCTGTGCCCACTGAATGTATGAGAGGGAGAGAGAATGAGAGAAAGAACGACAGAAAGAGAGAGAGGGAGAGAGAAAGAGGGGAAGTGAGTTAGAGAGTGTGACCAAATCAGGCTGAGACAGAGTTGTTCATAGGCCTGTCATCTTATCAGTCTGTCTGTACACTGAGCTTCATTATGTGCCTGGCCTGGAGAGTAATGTCTTCCTAAAGCAGCTGCAGAGCCATGGGCTGCTCCGACTGTAGCCGCACACACAGACTCCCATAGACTTCCATAGACTTCCACTGAGTACACAGCCAAAATGAGCCTCCAATTACAGCAGGAAATACACCATCAGGATCCACCAGAACACTTGGGGTGCTCAATGCCTCCTAACGCCACTCATTATTTGGATTCAAACACGCATGAATTGATAACCGCCTTTTTACTTTACACATTTGGCATTACGACAACTGTTCACCATCAGGGATCCAACTGTTACTAAGCTAAAACAATGATTTGGAGTCAGTTTACAGTCCAGACCCAGATAACTATTCACTCATTGCTAAACTGATTCACCTGCTTTAATGCTAATTTTAAAATCCTGACATAAGTATTGGTAAATATCAACCACATTCAGCAGCAAAACACACATTCTATTATAAAAAATCCAACTGGAGCATCGTGAATGAATAATCTCACAATCATCAGAATAAGGTTCATTGTAATTGTCAACAATAATCATAATGTAAACTACTAAAGTAAGATAAACAAAAAATAGATATGATATACTAATTCACAGTATGTCAGTATGTATTGGGTTAATTAGACAATAATTGGGTTAATTAGACAATAATAACCACTATTCTTCATTTGAATGGAAAAAAGGTTGTTTCTTGTTCATTTGTTTCATTTCAACTGAATAGTGGAACATGTGTCTGCTGGAGACTGAAGCCTTAGTCATTTTAGTGGAGCCAGAATGACTCCACATTCAAAGTGTCACTGATTTCAAATCTGAAAATGTGAGCACTTAGAAACAATTGCATTTTACTCCGGACTAACTGCTGTATTTGATGACGTTTATAAACCTGAGACAGCCTGTAATTGCGATAGACGAGAGCCACAGTAAAATGACACAGAGTTTAGCAGTGCAGAAAGTGCTTTGTCCTCTGCTGACAAGTTCCTCCATTACCCTCAGTAAACCTGGATTTACAGAGAGACGTTTGTCACAAATGCAAGCCCGTCTCTGGAGAAGTACTATTTAGTGTGCTTTGCTAAATCTGAGCGCCACGCCACAGGATCCATCTGCTGGTTTGAGGTGCATCACAATCAGTCTAATTGGACAGGTGTTTGCAAACTATTATGATCCCAAAGCGAAGTGTCAGGAAGAGAGACCCAAAAACAGCACGAAGCCTCCCCTAACCTGTGCAGAGGATTAGTGCAGTGGATGAGATGGAGAGTGGGGCTTTTAGGTGTCACACAGGAGAGCTGATGATGGAGACACACACACACAGAGAAAGGGAGATTAAAGAGGAGCAAGTCTCTCAGTGTGTGGTAAGCTCCAGTCATCTGTTGTCAGCCCCCCCAGTGGGCGTGTACACCCCACCAAGCGACCAGACAGGCATTAACACTGCAGTAAGACACACAACGGCAAGCATTTACATTTAGGCACAGACTCTGCACAATCAACACCTAATTACACAAGAGCAATCACTACATAACACTACAGTGGGACATAGTACACAAGTTGTTCTTATTGGGGAGTACATGCCAGAAGAGCTTATATTTGACTATATACACAAGCATCAAAACGGTTCAAACTGTTCAAATATTAAATATAAATGCCACTTGCTGTTGCTCAAAACTATTAAAAGGTGTACTATGTAACTTTTCCAACTTGTCTACATGGAGATGTTATCAGCCTAATTTCTACAATATGGCATTAAACATCCATCTCACAAACAGGTGATGTCCACTCACAGCAAGAATGCAAAACTTTTAGGGTACCGTATTTTCCAGAGTACTCCAGAGCGACTAATATGTGAAATTATTCACACGTTATTATATCAGTTTGTTTGTTACTTTCACTGGATTTAGTGATTTGGAGTAATACTGATGCTCTGGTACACTTGTCAGCATGTTCTTTAAGCTATAGTTATCTGAATAATTGTTAGTTTGCTATGTTAACATACCAGACACTTATGACACTTCGTTGTCTATGTGTCGTGCAGCTGAATGTGTTACGTTAGCATACGTACGCCTATTCATGCTGTTCAAGATGAAATGTCTGTTCTTGGTCTTGGATTTATACTCCCTTATACTCCAGTGTGACCTATATATGTTTTTTCTTTTTTATTATGCATTTTTTGGCTGGTGCAACTTACTCTCCAGAGCGACATATACTCCGGAAAATACGGTACATTTAAGAACGGCAAAATATACTCAATGTTTAATGCCATACTGTGGAACATTCCAGACAAAGGTACAACATCAGTGGAGATAAACAGTTGTGGACCTCACCTAGAAAAGAGATATAGTACCTATAGCGCGATTTACCTCTTTTGAATCAGTAAAATAAATGTACTTGGGTTGGGAAAAGCCTTTATGATCCAAAATACAATGAACGTGAAACTTTCAAAGGTCAAAGGTCAACATCTTTAGGTAGCATTGCTGAGCAGGCACATTTCCTGTACACATCCCCACACAGCACTACAATATCTTTCAGCACTGGTTATTGGAGGAGGCACAGGCGCATGGTGTGAGGCTCTCAATGAATAGATCTTTATTGATTTCAACTAAACTGCATGTGCTGTCAGACCAGTGCAACCTCTCAACAACTCATGTGTGCTTCACCGCTCTGCCACACAAACGCACAACACCACACATAAACACACACACTCACATTTTGTACATTTACACAAAGAGAATATGCCCCACAACCACTCCAAGCTCTCGGAAATGACCCCATGAAGAAGAGAGGCTCTTCAGTGCAGCTGCTGACAGTGGGGTAAAACATCCTCTCAGTGATAGCAACACAGGTCAACAAGGCAGGAGCAAGTTTCACCAACAAGCTTGACCAGAGAGGAGACAGTATATACACAAACAAGAGGGACATGTGTCACAATCTCAATCTGTAGCAAGTCACCCTCAAGAAGATGAATAATAAAACCAAACAGCATAACAAGATCTAGGTCTTAGGTCTAAACTGCATATTGTAGCCTGCAATTACCACTATTGTTCAATTATTCATTTAACATCAACAGTGTAGCAATTAGTACTGAAGAAGAAATTCTTGGTGGACTGAGGACATGCCCTCTGCATCTCGTACTATTAAGAATAATATTAATTATTAAGCAGCCTATCTCTAACATCAGATCCAAACTGCACTCACAAGCTCAGATGATTTCAAGCAAAAAAGAACTATAGAAAAGTACAATATGGCTATACTATTATCTATATGTAACAAAGAATAAACTCCAAATCCAATCCAATCCACTTTATTTATATAGCACATTTCATAAACAAACAGTTTCCAAAGTGCTGCACAAATACAGACTAAAAGCAACAATAATAATATAATAATAAAATAAACACTCATTAAACACAGATTAAAACATATTAGTCCTAAAACAATAAACCAGTAAAATCAAATAAGAGCAAAGCCATAAGGTAGCAATAAATAAATAAAAACCCATAAAATACATAAAAAAATAAATAAATAACTCACACTTGACTCCAAATCTTATAATCCGAGCAAAAAAATAAATAAATTGACTACTAGTCTTACTGATGACTGCCATAACAATCTCTTTAACTAAGCACACATTATTTGCAGCCCAAATCCATGTCTGCATCAATAACGTAATAATGCCAATAATCTACAACAATATTGGTAGCCGTGTAACATTTTTTTTGCAAAAGAATCACTAAACCAGGTTAACTAAATCTACATGCATTGGTCATGGGCAATTGCAATCCTTCCCAGACGCCTTTATTCCACATTTTGACAGCGATGATATCTATTTCACTATATTTTCATACATTTCAATTTCATGGGTCCCTGGTATTTATGTGCGCCAGTGTGTGTGTCTGTGTGTGTGTCTGTGTGTGTCTGTGTGTGTCTGTGTGTGTGTGTGTGTGTGTGTGTGTGTGTGTGTGTGTCCCTCCCCACGTGTTTGGAGTGTCTCCCCACGTGTTTGGAGACGTGTGCGTCAGTGTCAGTGGGGTAATTAGCACGGGAGAGGGGAAGATCAAAGCTGGTACACTTGTGCTGTGTGCGCCTGTGTCTATGCCTCCACTCATGATCTGCACCGGGCTTTGATGCTGTAAGCTCTGCCGGTTAATGTACTACGGATAAAAATACTACACCGTGTAATCTGGCATTTATCCCTGGAGAGCAGAAGCCCAAAATGTGACACGTGTCGAGAAGAGGATGTAGGAAGGAAAGAGAAAGAGCAAGGAAACAAGAACAACGATAAGATGCGAGATATTTGCTGCAAGCTAAATATTATTCCACGAGTTTTAAAAGCAGTGATGTGCAGGTAAGAGCCTCGCAGTTATTTATGGGCATTCGTGATGAGGCCTTAGTGAGAAAGGGGGAGTCAGAGCTAGCTAGGTGGCTACTGGATGGAAATGGCGCGCTAAAAGTTTCCGGAAGATGACAAACTATGAATACACGCCGTGCTAAAGACCTCTTTAAACAGTCCATGTGTAGGACAGATTAAAGGCAACATAAAGTAAATGGAAACGGAAATGATCTTACCTATCGAAGACATGTTGCGTTGTGATGTGAAGAAATGATCCACGATTTGTTGATTCTGCCCAAACCTTGCCGCCATCTTCCTCCCTAAATCAGTGCTTTAAGGTCATTCTTCTCCGTGTTTTCCTTGAGTAGACTCGTGTACACGTTTAGTCTTCTTTCTTGAGAGACAAATTAGTTTTCTGTTCAAGTTAATATTCAAAACGCGATGTTGTAGGCTACTTCTAAACATACAAAGCAGAGTGAAATGGAGGAGACTTTTTCCCGCCATACCGAAACTACGTATACCTTTACGCACACCCGTACGCACACCTGTAGTACTCTTGCATGCACTGTAGCCTCATTCAACCACTTGGTAGAGTATGGTATGCTATGAATAATAATGTATGGTAAATATATATGGTTAATTGAAATAGTTCATTATGCGGCATATGTTGCCTGTAGTTTATACAGGCAGCATATACAGCATATAGATTTGAGCTATTTTACCATATTTAGCCCAGGAAAAGGGGGCAAGTAGGCTATCAGAACTGAGGTCCATAGACTGTATAATTTATAGACTATGATAGGTTTATCACAGCTCCATATGTGAGTGAGCAAAAAACAAAAAAAAAACAAAAACAAAAGTAAAACAACTTTTTTGAGTATTTTAATGTATTTCTTATTCTGTAAAGCAGCCTCTGAATTACTCCATATATGAATTTTGCTATACAAATAAACTTGCCTTGCCTTGTATCTTACCCTAGTGTCAGAGATCATTACATTGTCATAGTTCTATGTTACATTGTTCATCAATGGTGTAAAAACTTCTAATGAGATTATGAACGGTCATTTAAACTTAAACATTGTTTTTATATGATGACGTCTGTATGCCATCGCATGGCTTCTTCCCAGCGTCCATAGAAAATGTATCCAGGTAAACATGTCTTCTGTACCCAAATAATTCAATAGCCTAGGTTTCTAACCCAATAATTTGACAAGCTGACAACTGGTCATAGTCTGGGTGCATGAGAGTTGAGAAACAAAGTAGCCGATAGCTACCATTGATTAAGAAGAGAAGTTAAATAAAAACTAATAGTTCATTAGATTCAATTACAATAACAGCCTCCCAAATTTAGGTTAGCAATTAAACGCACACAGATGCATTGCTTAAGTGCAAATTAGTTTTCAACTTGCCTGAGACATTCTCGTCAAACCCAAATACTGTGACACAATAGACAGGCACAAGCAACTTAAGTCTGCAGTAAAAAGGTGGCAGGCAGGATGACTGCTGTAGGTCCTTCCACACTGGCTGAGATAGATGGAATGACTGTATATTGTTAATGAAGACAAAAATGAGTCCAAGCCAGCATCAGTATTGTGTGTGGGCGTTTGAGCTGAAGCCGTATGTGACTCAATGTACCAGTCACTGTTACAGAGATAGGTGTGAGGTGGTCCATACGTCAACAGGGCCTAATTGAGAGTTTCACGTTCGTTCTACACTTGCTCCTGACACAGCGCCCCAGGGCCTATTGTGAGAACGCCAACTTCATGTCACAAAGAAAATGAGAGCGATGGATGATAAGGGGAGCAGAAGTTTATGCTTTTTTATTTCCTCGGGCTGATTTTCCCCATAACTTTTAAAGAACTCAAGCAGCAGTCTTCCTCTTAAACAGAGCAAATGGAGGTGGCCTCAAGGCTGAAGTGACAGACTTTTGACCTCCGAATAGTTGTCTATCAGATATCAAGTAATTCTGTTATGACAGTAAAATAGTGGTAAACAAGTCATTACCAGTGTCTAAACATATGGAATATTTTTATTTATATTTCAGTAAACAAATATTTCCTATTCATTCTCAATACTTGACACTCACTTTATACTTGAAAAACATATAATACAGTTTAATTAACATATTGTCTTTCTAAAACTATCTATCTCATTACACTAGCCTAATGATAAAATGCTTGTACCAGGAAGAAACATGTAGCTGAAGATTCCACCCATAAATATTCAATATTTATTAAAACCACTTGTTTATTTCAACCCCTGGTGGTGAGAATTATTTCACACCTTATTCTTCTTATTCTTATAGCTTTTAAAAGTATTTTCAGAAATTCCTAGATTCATATGGTTTTCCAGATCAACACCAAAACACAATAATTTCAATTACTCTGACTGTTACCTACAAATAGGAGTAGGAAATACCACCATGTACCTCAAAACTAAATACATGAACTGTTCCATACTTAGGCAAATATTTCAGCCGGAAAAAGTAAGTGTAGCTCTTTTCTCTTTCTGTAATTTAAACAGGTCGAGGAGTTTAATGGGCGCTGGAGGCCTGGTAAAAAAGAAAATAGATAGGATTAATGCATGAAATTTGAAAGTCAAAACTTTGGAAGATTTATAATACTAGCGGTGAATATATCAAAAATCACACTTTGTCAGAACATTTGGGCAATGAGAAGCAGGTGTAGTGCTAGGTAAAAGGTACGTGTGTGTGCACTGACACACACCCACACACAATTACTATCCACGCAGCACTTTGTTCCCTGGGGCGGACCACGGAGCCGTCAAATCCACTCTGATTCTGAATTAGCAGTGATTGGCTGTCATTGTAGGGTG
Source organism: Scartelaos histophorus (assembly GCA_000787155.1). Lineage (NCBI taxonomy): Eukaryota > Metazoa > Chordata > Actinopteri > Gobiiformes > Gobiidae > Scartelaos > Scartelaos histophorus. The sequence continues at coordinate 78,312 of KN492646.1, forward strand.
TCCCACACAGCTGAGACCACTCATACTCCACTCACACTTGTACAGTTTCATATGGCCAGGGCGTCATGTTTCAGTAAACTGCCAAGCTCCGAAGTCTGTAACTATGGCTGTTTTAAGAGCTGTGGTTTAGCATAGCTGTGCATGTGTGTATGTTCACATCTGTATACGCGTATAACAGCGGCGAATGTGGCAAAGATTTCAAAGTGTGTGATAGTACAGTTCTTAAAAGTACATAACCATGCTGTCCCTGCAGATTACTTGTACATGTATTTTTATATTATTATTATTCACTCACAATCTAAGACTTTTTTTTTACAGAACTACCCTTACATATCTTTGTTTTCTTGTTTTTCATTCTTCAGAGTCATGCATGATTGTAGTCAGCTCACACTTGGAGCTACTATGGAACAGTAAGACGCAGGGAGACACATTTGAATGTATCTCCATATGAGTGAAAACTGGTATAGTAAGTCTATATGGGCCTACCATAGTGTTAGTTTGTAACTAAATATATTCTATAATTGTACTATCATAGCATTTCCCTCGCTAGATTGGACTAACAAAATACTTGTGCCAACAACAACCAAGGAAAGCTTATTTTCCTCTATAGTTATATTTCTAATTGGGAAATTACACAGATTTTGCATAAATATCACTTTTATACCACAAACATGCAAGCTGAGAGATTGGCCGATCCAAAAACAGCAGTCCCACCCATGTTCAGAGAGATGCACTGGTGCCAGCAGAGCCTCGTGTGGCTGCATCAGCAGGGCTTTACCAGCAGTTTGGCTTGGATCTGTGTCCAACAAACTCACATCTCCAGTTACAAATGTGTTGCAGTGAGCATGACCCCTGTTCTCTAATCCAAGATGATGGGAACTGCAAAAATAAGCAAACGAGAAAGCGGGAGGTGGTGTAAAAAAGTCTGAATTCTATTAAAGTTTTCAGACCAAAAGTAGATTCCATCTTTAGAGGCCGCACAGATCGAGTTTCATTGCAAACAGCAACCCATTTATTCAGCGCTGAACATTTGGGCCAGGACACACATTTTGTGCATTAGTGATACGTTCATGTACAGTGTGTGAGTGTTGGATAAATGGTATTTCCCTTGGACATTACCCCTACCTCCTGCTCTCATCAGTGAAACGTGAGTGCCATCTAGTGGTAAAATACTGAACCGCGTGTAAAAATAAATAATTTGACAGTGCAGGCATTAGTAAAGACAATAACATAAAATGTTTGTTCCAGGGTTCCAGTGCATTAGCTTTAGCACATCAGTCTAATAAATTTCAACTTTTTGTGACACTTTTAATTCTTTTGACCTTGTGAAGTCAGTTTATTACTCAGCATTGATGTTATGACAATGAATTGGTAGCCAGAGTAAGTTATAGCAGTAACAATAGCAATAGCAGTAATAATGGTATAATAATGATAATAACAAGATAACTCATTACAATAATTAACAGATTTGGACATACCCACATAATCTTCACATGTAATGCCTTTACATTTGTATTTATTTACCTAAGTAGCATTTTTAAAATAACATTGACTCATGTATTTTCAGTGTGTTTTATCTCTGATTATACATGTTCATACATACAGTAATTCAAGCATGCACATAACATATATAGCATCCAAAAACTAAAAATAAGTGACGAAACTGAAAATAAATATATCAGAAGCATATGCCTTTGTGCTTAAAACAATCCACCCATGTCCACTTAGGACTGAACCTACTGAGGGATTATACAGGTCATGCAAAAAAGATCAAGACAAACAACACAGCAATTATGACTGAGGCATGCCAAAACTGAGAGAAAGATCTAAATCTAGATTTGATAATTAATTTCATGTTGATCTTACTGTAAAGTGATTTTTTTTTATTTCCAATTTCCAATTCCAATTCCAATTCCAAAGACTGAAATTGCCCCAAACTCAAATTTTGCCTCTGTAAACTTTGCTTAAAGGTACACTGTGTCACTTTTCTGGAGGAGGGCTGCTTGTCACCACGGAAATGTTATTGCTTTTCCTGGAATGATGTACAATATTAGCATTAAACTTATCTTACTACACAGAAACACGTTGATGCCACTAGGCTAGAGGTCAGATCTGTGGAGTGGTGACCTTGCTCACAGTTAGAAGAATGCAACATATTTAGCTTTTTAAACACATCTAATTGAATAAAGACATGATGATAAGTTTAATGTTGCACTGTGTAACATTCCACAGGAAAGCAATTACAAAAATCTTTTTGGAGAAGAGCAGTTTGTGGACCCCACACTCCAAAGTTGAACAGTGCACCTTTAAAGCATAATGCTAAATCACTTTTATTAATGGGTTTTAGTTTTAACAATCTTTTAATGGCTCGTGGCAAATTAGTTGTGATTTGGAACATTTTTACGTTATGCGAATTACTATTTCATACTGACAATCATTCATTCAAGTCCTCTATTCAAGTCCTCTTCTGTAATACCATCTAAAGGCCACTAGAGGGCACAATATATTATTGTAAAAGAACAGTGTAAAAAGTTGCATTGTGCTGTTGTCTTATTCTGTGTTTTATCTCTTTTTTAAATTATGATTAAAAACTGTTGAATTGTGTTTGCCTTGTCTTAAGTAATACTCAGTAATCAGTAAACTCAGTAATAATCAGTTAGGTGCATTGTAAAATATTTAGGGCTACAAAATTAATCAAATCAAAGTATGGCAACTCAAGCTAATCCATTTTAATAAATCAAAAGTTGTTGCTCAGATCGTACTCTCATTTCACATTTTAACCTTCTAAAGCACACCTGAGTTAGAAGCAGTGCCAGGCCTGAATTAAGACGTGTGCCCTTTTTAATGATGCCATTTGTACTATGATTTTACAGCTGTAATGCAACTTCCATTATCAATTCAAAAGTGAAGAGTCATTTATAAATGATTAACCTCATTTGTAGTGGTTCACCTGATCCTCTGATACAGTGGAACAAGGAAGTGGAAATATAAACCAGTCAGTCCACTCTCGTACACCTTTGACTTGCAAAGGTATATGCAGGTGTCCATTCACATGAAGTGCTCCATCCAAAGCAGGAAGGCTGGCACAGCGAAAACATGCCTAAAAAGATATTTGTTTTCCTTGCCCTATTTGGACTTATTAGCATGGCTGCTTATGTTGTGATCCTCTATGGTCGAGATATCAATGCTTTACCCTCACCTATGATCATTACAAACCGTTATGCATTTTGGAAAAACAGAACCAGCAAATCAAATGAGACTGAATCTTTGCCAGACTGTCCTGAGAGACCTCCAGACCTGAAAGGACCTTTGCGAGTGGAATTTAACTTTAAGGTGAATCTTGATGATTTGAGAAAGCAATATAGCGGGACTCTTCAAGAAGGAGGCCAATACAAGCCGCCAAATTGCAAGTCTAAGCATAAGGTAAGACTATTAATTTTTCACAGTTTTATTAGAGCCTTATGTTATTTTATATGGAGGTTATCACATTTTATGGCCCCTGAGGGTTTTTGGTAACCATCCTTTATTTTCTTTGAAGTATGTTATTCTATATAAATAAATAAAGCTGAACTATCTGTTTATTTTTTATTAATTTTATTTTAGGTGTCTCCAATTTAATGCCATTACAAGCAAATTAATAACATCATAAGTGACAAACAGCAATGTTGAATAGAGAGTCTTTAAGATTACGTTTTATCTCTTGTCTTAATACTCTTCTAATCTGAAATGGAATGTCGTTTAGGGTATGTTGTAGTGAATGAGAATGAGGAATTTAGTTATGCCTTTAAGAGCCATAAAAGCAGTACTGTTGCTGCTAATTGTTATATGATACACCCGCAGCTATTCATTTCTTAGGCTACTACTACTACTGAGACTCCTAAACCCTTTAGAAACAGTGCGCCTGGATTGCAGGGTGTTGTCCCCGGCTCTTCTCCTGCTGTGTGCACTGCATGTACTTCTGTATTTTGCATTTTAATGTAAGAGCATTGAGTCCATTTGCTGATATTTTCATTTTAAATATTAAAGGACAAACATAAGCCTCTAGACCCTATATGTTGTCCTGAAAATGATTTAAGAGCATCTTAATTTGTGTGACAACAGGGATGCAGTATTTCCTAGCACATTATTACACTTTACTTTCAACTTTTGTCCTGTTTTCTCCAGGTGGCAGTGATCATACCTTTCCGAAACCGCTTTGAGCACCTGGGATACTGGCTTTACTACTTGCATCCCATTTTGATCAGACAACAGTTGGACTATCGTGTCTTCATAATCAACCAGGATGGAGAAGGAATTTTCAATCGAGCTAAACTAATGAACATTGGCTATGTAGAAGCTCGGAAGGTCGACGATTACGAATGTTTTGTTTTCTCGGATGTTGATTTGGTGCCACTTGATGACCGTAATCATTACAAATGCTTTGACAAACCAAGGCATTTAGCCGTGGCGATGGATAAATTTAACTTTGGTTTGCCCTATAACGGTTATTACGGTGGGGTTTCATCACTTACCAAAGATCAATACTTAAAAATCAACGGGTTTTCTAACACATTCTGGGGCTGGGGTGGTGAGGATGACGATATTTACAATCGGATTGTATTTCGAGGTATGTCTATTTCAAGGCCCGATATGGTGACTGGAAAATACAAAATGATTAGACACAACAGGGACTTGCACAATGAACCAAACCCGAAAAATCCAGGCAAACTTTCACTGACGAAAAGAACAATGAAGAGTGATGGACTGAACTCACTCAAATATACAGTCAAAAAGATACTGAAGGATGTTTTGTACACATTTATTACAGTCGACATTCAGGCACCAATAAAGTGAGGAGCTGATATGTGAAGTTACTTTATGAGTGAAGTAGTTACTTTGCACTGACTTCAGTAACTTTTTGAATAAACTGAACTAGTAGTAGTAGAGTAGTTTTCACAAATTATACTTGTATTAAGAAGTAGCAAGCGTAGTATCACTATCAGTTTGAAGTAACATTGCTCTTACTTTGAGAGAGGTTATTACATTTTTTTACATGACCTATCTCTGTGTGAAAGTTAAAATCAAATATTGCTTTTAATGATAACAAATGTATGTTGACTTATTTTTAACTACAAACCATTTGACATTATGGCCAAGTTCAAGTTCATGCTCTGACTCCAAAGCACCAAATGGCATTTATCCAGTCAGAAAGCTAAATGACCCAATTTGATTGCTAGTTCCTATGATAGCTGGAAATTACCTAAAATGACTGAATGCCAAACTGCCAAAGCCTTTGCAAGCAATCATGAATCAGTGCTAGTGCAGCCTCTGCAGCGTTGCCCTGCCATATACTGAGAATGAGAAAAATATGTATGTTGGTTTGTGATTGTAGTACATTTTTTAGTTTTGGTATACTCTTTTTTCCAAATATTTCGAGGACAAATTTACTTTACTCATATCTGGAAAGGGTTTAAGTAAAAGTATGTGCTGTATTTTAACAGTGAAAACAGTAACAGAATGGAAATGGAATGACAACCAGATATTTTTATGAACATAGCAGTAACAGTGGATTAGACAAGATGCAGACGTTATTTCAATCCCATTTCACTTACTTTTACAAAATAGCTCACACACAATCCCAAACCAGGTTACGGCTTTCCTAAACAAAATTAGGCCTAAACAGAATAAGCAAAAGGGATTTTACATTCAAAACTGATGAACGGTACAGTGGTTGAGTGGCAACACTCAGGCCTCACAGCAAGAAGGTTGTGGGTTTGATCCCCGGGTTGCCAGGGCCTTTCTGTGTGGAGTTTGCATGTTTCCTCCCCCTGTCTGGGTTAGGGTTACTTTGATCATGTCTTTTTCAGTGCAGCTCAGAAGCCTTAGTCCTGAATACAGGGACTAGAGAATCACTGAATTCAGTGGTCATGTATGTTTTTGAATGTTTTCTAAGAAAGAGCCTGAGAATCAAATGATCAAATTAAACCAAGTTGCAAAAAAGTAGTAAAAAAATGAAAAACTAATAGTAAAAGAACTAGAGCACAATAAAGCCTACTATTGTAACTGCAGTGTAACAAGGCAACATTGCAAAAGCTGGTGAATAATAGATCTAAAAAGAAATTAGTTTAACATATTTTCAAATATTTAAAATGTTCTACAAAGTGATTGTACTTACATGATTACATATAAGTTTGGGGTTTCAAGTAAACCAGTTTGTAAACTGAGCAATGAATGGCAGAGTATAGTTCTATTTGTGAATGCAGGTCAATAGTTCCACATATAAACAAGAAGAACCACTTTGACATGCACTCTTTGAGACTGAGACTGAGGCACAAATACTGCCCATCCCACAAGATAAGCTTGCACCTACTGGGTACCAAATAATCAATTTTCTTTGTGTTCTAATAAAGATCACCGGGCTAAACATGAAGGATTATTCATTTTTAAAAATGTGAAAAGCCCTTTGCTGATCTGCATAAACAGTGACTTAATTTACAAATGTAATCTGAGTTACTTTCTACCTCTAATGCTGAGCCATTTTTACTTTGTGTGTGACTTATTATGAACATGGTGATAAGTCAAGTAGACTTCTAGCCCGTCAATTAAAGCAGTGAACAGCCTCTAGCTTAATGTCTCAAATTAAAGACACAACACACAATATGGTTTCTGATTCAAAAGCAGTTACAGACTTTTAAAGAGTATTGTTTTTCTTTATAATGGTCTGAATCCACAGCAAGTTGTCCATTTTTCTTGGAAAGATGGGTTTTCAGTGGAGTTTTTTATTGATAAAATAGCTCCACTTCTTCTAGTCTATAATGAATCTTTTGAGTGCTTTCTGTTTTCTGAAGAAAGAGAAGGACCCCCCTCCTATTTCCCTTCTCAATGTGAATGAAAGATAGTGAGCAAAGTGTTGGCAAACTGTCTTTATTCTTCCTGTTATTTCAGAAGAAGATGTGTGAAGAGGCTAGAGGTGTGTAGTACTAAGTTACACCGACTTAAGATATTTTGAGAAGAAATTGTAGTAGTTCTCAATTTACTCTTCAAGCAGAGATTTTCCCTAATACTTCTTAGGACTTCTACTGGAATATTATGTTTGAATTATTGCTTCTCAACCTTTTTGACTCCTCTATACACCAGATTCTGTTGCTATTACTACAATGAAGAATATAAGGATTAGCTTTTAATACTACAACCAAATACGAAGTATGTTTGCATCTGTTTGGTTATATTAAAAAAAAAACAAAAAAAACAACAAAAAAAACCACTATCAATGTTTGTCATTACATTATGTCTTATGCTTTTATGTTGAGAAGTGCCATATACATTGTTACAAAACCAAATACCGAATTGTTAGAAAAATCTGTAATGTTTACACCAAAAATGTTTCTTTTTATCTTATATGTATGTACAGTATTTTTGTTAAGATGTATAATGTTCATTGAGCTGGTAAGAGCAGTTGTATCCGTTTTTTTCATGATGTGATCCTCAGTTTTCCAAATAAACTTGTACAGTTCAATGGTCATTTCATTTCTGATGTGTGTCATGTGTGTACATACTCACCAATCTCTTTTCCTCATTCCACCTCGACCATATTTACCTTTACATAATTTGCACCAGTGTTTTCCGCAGTCAAAGCAGTGACGGACCATGCCAGCAAATGCCATTTTGTTTTTCTGGAGGGACATAGTCAAGCTGGGGAGTAATTGTTGTACCTTGACTATAAAGTGCAGGAAACACTGCCTGCACCTATGTTGTGATTTGGATATCCATTTAAGCAGTAATTCTATTAATTTCAGTAAGAGAAAGGTCTGCTAAAATATTAGTCAGTTGTGTTCATGTGCCCTTTCTCTGGAAGGCTTGAAAACAGCTTTATAGTCTGTATATAAGGTATTAGCTGCAGAGATCGGCAGCAGAAAACAAGCCACAAATAATGGTGGTGCAGATCGTACATTTTTGAATAAGATGAATACTAGGAGGAAGGGCTACAATCCCTAATCCAACATCTATTAGTCTTTTAGTACATTTCTAGATGCTCAAAGTCACTTTAACATTTGGTGCATTGATCATTCATACCACACCGTGTGGTGGTAAGATATTGTATCCACAGCTGCCCTGGGGTAGATTGACACAGGTGAATGAGGGAATGTGAGTGAAGTGTCTTGCCTAAGGACACAATGACAGAGAAATACTTAAAGGTGCACTGTGTAACGTTTCTGGTGGAGGAGCACTTGTATCCATGGAGATGATACTGTTATGCCTGAATGCTATGCTGTTATGCTACAATACAGTATTAGATTAGGCCATTTCCATAAAAACCAGAACACCACCAAGCATGGTATTTTCAGGGTATTTTTGAGTTATAAGAACAACTTTAATTGAATGAAAGTAAGATTGGAGTGACTGTGGAATATTCCAGGCAATAACATCATCACAAAGACAAGCTGGTGGCAGACTCTTCCCTGAAAAGTTACACAGCGCAACTTCAATAGTACTACTTCTCCAACAGCCTTTCTGATTCTGATGAGAAAAAACAAAAAAACAAAAAAAAAAAAACTCCAAAGTGTTGATTTTTCCACATTTCCACATGAAAGTCACATTTCTCAGTATTATGTCTCACGCACTACCCCCAAACATCAGCACCCATCCTCCTTTCCGGCCCACCCCCCTCTTCTGATTGGGTGACCTAATGAGGTTCCTATGGAAACCAGAGCAGTGAGGCTGCCATGCACAATGTGGGGTACAGACTTTTGAATGGTGCTTGAAACTCTCTTTCTCTCACACAATCGCATTTAAAAATCTGACGTGCCTCAATGCCTGATGTGATGCAGTGGTGTCAGATGAGATGCCAGTTACTAGGCAGTTCAGCCTTATGAAATATTAAATTGCTGTAAGTTGACAAACTCCTTCCATCTTATGCACGGCCGACATTGTGGAAATTTGATGAAAGTATGAAACACACCAGTTTAGTTTCATCCATATATTTATGTTACTTTTAATTTATTTAGTCATGTAAAATTAGAAAATACAGTAAATGTTGTCAGCAGACATTGTCAGAAAAGTGACTCACTTAATGTTTTCTCAGTCAAGTCTCAGTGTGGCAGTATTTATGCTAATCTTAAAAGCCTTATGTATGACATGAGACAGAGGAGTTGCTGCAATGTTGGTTTTCAGTTTTATGTTTTAATGAATTGTAAAATATAGTTTGTTATCAAATTCTACAATCAAACCTGTCATTCTCACATTTTTAAATAAATAAATAAATAACATATCTTAGTTGGTCATTGTGTATCGTATCCAAACAATTTCCCTTTCTCTTCCTGTTCTGTCTTCTAAACTAATGTCATTTGAAATGCAGAAATTGCCCCACAAACTTTTATAATAGACATTTTATAGTGTAGTTTCCTTTAAGAGCATGCTATAAACCTAAAATACCATCTCAATCAAGTTTTTTATGATGAACCCATGATCCTTGAGCACCATCATTATGTACCGATGTGTGTGCTGATAACATTGTAAAGGCAGCTGTCATTTGAGGTGACAGTCACAATATGTTAGCACTTGAGGTTTCTAAAGCACTACTTCATTTCCATGTGTAAATTTCCCTTCACTTCAGCAGCTATTTGTTTATTATGAAAATGAAAGTCAAAACAAAGTCTGTCCTTTAAAACATTCATTTGCACATGACCTCAGACAATGACATGGACTGTTCGTAAGCAGCCTGTAGCATCAGCGGATTAATGGCTGGATGTTGTCGCACAGAGCATCGCCAGCTTTGATCTAGTGGACTAGTTCCATGCGGCGTTACTCTCTTACGTAAGAATTTTACATAAACCTCGGCATGCAGAAATAGAGCAGGAGCAAAGGGGGGAAGGGGGGGAGAGGGGGATTGCTGCACCATTACAAGGGGGGATTCGCATTGCACCAAATCCTACCTCTAAACACATTGTTCTACCTCTAGTTACAAGTAAATGCAATTTAGTGTATGTATGGAACACATGCATGTTTAGCAGTGCACCAGACTACAGCCTTTACACTCAACCTGCTCTGCTCCATGTGAAAGAAGCTGACAAGGGCACATCTGCTTTCTTACATGCAAAGATCAATACATTGTATTGAAAAGCCATTTCTCCTAAGCCTAGTCAATCTCACTCCAAGTGCATAACAACAACCACACTGAGGCCACCAGTGCCTTATGCTTAGTACCACCTTCTTTCTGTTTAATCTTGAGAGAAATTCAAATTGTAAAAAGCAAATCAGGTGACACTATTATTTGCTTTGGTATTATTCTGAGTGTATCATTTTTGGCCATTTGTGACTGAGACTAAATTGAAAGATCAGGAGGGGCATCTGGCTTCAACATTTACACAATAGGAGCAACATGGTTTGTTGAAAGCCAAAATGAAACAATGCTCAGGCTCATAGCAATAACAGATAGACTTTTAGCTCAAATACATTTTTATTCATTCATTAAATATGTAGAAGAGGAAATGCAAACAATAATGCAACAAATTAGAAGAAACAAATTGTGCTTTTATGGACACATTGGACAGATAACAAAAACAAAATTCCAGCCTATTGTTAGTAATGGGGTTGCTCTGTGATTGATGCAATTGAAAGCAACAGATGAGATGAATCTTGAAATTGAACTAAAGTGATAAGAATAAGTGCTATTTTACTTTGGCTTTTCAATGGTGTCAATCCAGGAGCTCCCCTTTTAAGACCTGAAGTTTAGTGCATATGATCACAGTTTGTCCAGTTTTGAATGTACTGAGAATATTTCTGCATTTCTTTGAATAAAAAAATGGGAACTTAAAATATGATTAGGTAAATATTTGATTGTTGTTTTGCACCCTGTAGTTACATCTGTACCCATTCAAAGGATCACAGTTATTCAAACACTCTTTGTCTAGGAATGGAAAAGCACAATTATTTAGCTTCACTGGACCCTCTTTGTCTGCGAGTCCATTCAGGATCAGGTTTCACTTGTCCACCCCATACATCATCACGAGAAGGCTAAAGAGACATCTGAACCCTGCCATGGATCAATCAACACATTTTAAAATGAGACAGAAAGCCTTTACAACAAGTGTCCATCCAGTGTCATTGTACACCATTCATATCCACACAAGGATATTTAAACTCTTGGTCATTTTGTATTAATGATAAATCAAGAAATCAACAAAATTAGAAAGAAGTTATTTGTGTTTGTTTAAGTGGACATATTTCCCATGCATTGTATTTTGTAACTGAGAGAGTGAATGTAAAAAGAATAACTTCTTTATAATAATGTTATATAATGATTATGGTGACTTGGATGACTTTACTTTGGCAAAATGGACTGATGGAAAAATAAAAATAAAATAAAATAAAAAAATCTGGAATACAAAGATCTTTGTCAAGCTACATTCAGATCCCTAAAGTAGCTTCCAGGACTGTTTTATTATAAACTACCTGGGGCATTACAGCACAACGGCATTATATTATTGATTTTAAAGGCGTTCTATCAGGATATTTAGGAAAATGTTTGTATTTAAAACAGATTCCAAATTTCATCTAGCTCCTAAACTGGTAGTGGTTTGTCTAAAATACATTCACCTCCACACTGGAGACTTACCAAAGATGTTTTGTTTGCATATCCTGTAGGCCTTTAAATAATGGCTCACTTATGAAACAGCTTTTTGATTTACATTCCTCACAAAACGTTTGGGCTTTAAAGATTATGTCGCTCTGTTCACTGATTTACATCTAAGAAATAAAGCAAAACAGTTGATATAGTCGCAGTTGTTGAAGCTATAAAACATTATCGGATCATGAATCAAGTTGTTTGTGTCCATAAAAAGTCCAGTGTAGCTACATAGACAGTGTCAAAACAGCATATGTCTGAGAAGTTGACCTTCAACCTCTGTAACTTTCATGCAGGAGGGAAGAGTTGAGTGAATGTACAAAAGGAATTTGTTTATGAAACTTCAGTGCAAAATACCATATTGCATCAGTTTCCAGTGATAATCCTTTACCCTTTAATCCCAGAGTAGTATTTTGTGATCCAGCGTGTAACCAATTGTAACTAAAGTAAAAAGATGAACCAAAGGCCTCACCTCCCCATAGAGTAGGTTTGTGTGGCATTCCTCAAAGGCAACGTGCCACATTTTACATTGAAAGAGACACTTCCAACAAGTTTAAACAAGCTTCCTCCCATATCTCAGGGAGAGGCCAATTTAACCAGTGTGCGGTCATGTAGGACCAAGAATAGAACGTCCAAAGCTGTTGTTCTAGTGCTAGTAGTTAGTAAAAGCTGACAGTTTCTCAACTTTGGCTAAAATAGAGAATTAGGAGGTAATTTGTTATTTGTTAGAGTTTGACAAAATTACACAAGGAAAGTAGAAATAGAAAAAGTAAATATTTGATTAGGTTAGGTCCTTGTGGGCAAATTATAACCATGTATTGAAAGGTGCTCTGCTTTGTTGCAGTGTGCATTGTTACTCTGAAGATTACAAAATGGCTGTCAAACTCTTAGCAGTACAGAAGTTTCCAGTTGCAAGTTAGAAGGCCAGTGTTTGTCTAATGCATGTGTATATCTTTGCCTACAAAATTCCAGGGCGGGCTTTGAAGATTTAACGTTTTTGGAACCTTCTTGTGACTTTCTCATTGAACAAAACCTCTTATTCTTTTCAGAAAGCCCAAATACAGTGAACAAGTTTTTAAATATCTGAGAAGAAATTCCTGACTGTTAACTCCACAGCTTAGTATTTCTCAAGGTCCAGGGAAACTTTTGGCCCGGTACATGTATGATCATAAATTAAAGGAGAAAGACAGACTTCATTGGAGGGTGCTACTTCTGGTTGCCTGGTTTATTTCCAGAGCGACGGACAGGTAACTTGGAAACAGGGATTCGTGTTCGGGCCGGAGGAGGTGCTTGGGTCTTTGGCGGTGACAGTTCTGTTTCTTGGCTTGTCGAATGGGGTGGGGACTGTGGTCTTGAACTAACCGGGATCTTGGACTCCCGGGAAAGGCTGGTGTTGCCTTTGACTGAGCGAAAAGAGGAAGATGAGGATGAGGATGGCGGAGTAGTTTGGGAAGCAGGGCTGAGTTTGTATTCGGATGACGGAGAGGGGGTACTGTTGAGTTCCTGATCGTCGTCCTCCTCTGGGTCATTGTAGAGGTCGTACAAGTGGTCCCCTGAACAACTGTCACGAGATAGGGCGATTTTCTGGTTAGCTTGTTCTCTGCTTTCGTCTGGTGTTGCCATTGGGGTGGCTGAAGGGGTGTCCCAGTAACCCTCATCGCTTAGCAGCTCTTTTTCACCTGGCGATGTTGGATGGCGATTGTGTGAAGGGGGTAGAGGTGGTTTGGCAGCACTTGCCCCACCAACAACAGGGATCTTACTGAGACCTAGCGCTTTGACTTGGGGTACCTTTCGCTCCGCGCTCCTCCCAGCCGACGATAGGTGACCGCTGGGTGGGTTGGATGCGGAGCGAGGTGGATATGTGGATGTCGGGGTCGTAGAAGTCGGTAGATGCGATCGGGGTAATGCAGGGGAGTTATCTCTTGTTGAAGGAAGCATGTGCCAGAGCCCCTGCATGTCGGCATCGTCCACTCCTTCTGGACTTGCCATTTCTTCTCCTCCACCCATATACGCCACTATCCCCCCTCCATTTTGGTGCTGAGGCGAATCTGGGGGTCTGACACGAGATGTAAGTGAAGATGGCATGGAGCTCGTGGAATAAATTTGGGTTACTTGAGGGAGTACAGGGGGTTTACATGGGGACATTCGAGTCACGGCACTGCAGGTGATACTAGGAGCTGTAACTGCACTTGTGCTCACACTCACACTCACACTACTACTGCCCCCTCCACCCCCACTGCTGCTGCTGCTGGTACCGCTGCCTCCATTGCCAGCTGGGCCTTCCTCCTCTGCATCAGCAATAATGTCACCACAGCCTGTGAGTGAATCAAAGCTTTTGAGGGACGTGACATCTGTAAAGAGCAAGGAGCAGAGACGATCGACAGAGGGCTCTGAAGGGGGGTCGCCTGTGCTGCAGCGGTCCAGTGGGGGTGTCGCGAGGGATGGGCTCAGGCTGGAAATGGAGGCTTTGGTTTTGGGGATGGCTGGGTGAAGAGGCGAATCGGTGGGCGTGAAAGGGAAGCTGCTGTCTGGCACACCAGATGGGCCTGGCATGGCAACACAGTGTTGGGGTGTCATGGTAACGTTTGTGGTGGTGGCTCCTGATGCATGATGATCAGGTTCCCCCGTTGTATTCCCACAGTCCTCTTGGGCATGATGTGGAGGAGGGGGCTCGAGCGTAAGAGTGATATCCTTTTCACATTCAGCGATCTCCTGAGCTTTCTCTGCACCTCCATCTTTCTCCTCCACATCTCCCTCGATTGTTTTTTCTTTACGCTTCCATCGCATGCTGCTGAAGAACCCCTTGAGTCCCCTCCCCCTTCTCACAAACCCCGCCCCTCCATTGTCACTTGATCTAAAACTCCCACGTCTGAGAAAAGAGAAGAAGCTGAATGATTTGCTCAGAGACCTCACGGGTACCGCCTCCATGCCGCCATGTCCCTCCCCTGGCCGTGCCTCCATGTCGTTGTTAGAGTCTGTTAGCCCATCGTGTGTTTTGCTCCTGATGAGTTCCACTGATGCGGCTGATCCATTCCCGTTCAATGAACTCCCATTGTCTGAATTTCCATTGTTTCCCATATTTGTAGCTCCTTTGTTTCGGAAAGAAAAAAAGCTTGCCATTCCAGAGCCCGTAGACCTCCGTCCGAAGAGTTTGAAGGCCGCTTTGTTGATTCTTCCCGTTGGCTGTGGGTCTGTTTGTGGGGCCGTGGGGGGCTCCAGACAGTCCGCCTGCACCTCCATTATTCAGCTCTTTCACTCCCTCTCTCCCTCTCTGCAGCCACTCCAGACACGCTCCCTCTCTCCTCTTGTGTCTCTAACTCTCACTCCCACTCTGACTGGTCCTACGCCTGCCCACTGCTTTTCTATCTGCCTCTCCCTCCCTCTCCGCGAGCACCAACACTCACATGGGTGCTGCTCCTCACTGTATCCATAGCAACTGGGTGGGCTAAGCAGCTTTCGTCAGTGTTGGCGGGGCTCCAGGCCTGCCCTCCG
>KN492647.1:5059-17215 GCA_000787155.1 Scartelaos histophorus
AAAATATCCAAAACGCTAAGGAAACCGGTCCAGCTTGAGGATTATCCAAAAGAGTGTGTCTCTTAGCCTTGTGTTTATCCACCTCCCCCTCCCCTTTACACTAACAGGTGCTTTAGGCTAGCGTTTACCCTACACATATGTTCATACAAGCGTGGATACATGGAAACACAGAGGCACTTACGCTCTTAAGTCAACAGCTCCAGAAGTGAACTTGCCCAGGCAGAAGGCAGCACAAAGCCGGGGCCGGAGCATGAGCCTGAACTTGCCGGTTGTGTTGTCTGGTGTCTCCCGCAAATACTCAAATACACAAAAAGTATAGCAAAGCACATTAAAGGTGCACTGTGTCACCTTTTTGGCTGGAGATCCATCACCTGTTTGTTTCTATGGACATGTAACTGCTCTGCCTTGAATGTTCCAGCAATATGGACGACATTAAACAGCTCTACTTTACATTTATTCAGTTTTATTAGAGCTCAAAAACACCATTTGGACTGTGAGCGGGGTCGCCTCTCCATAGATCTGACCTGTAACTTGGTCTGTTTTGGTCTCCATGGACACTGAAATGTTTAATACCATACTGCGAAACATTCCAGACAAAGCAAAAACATTTTCATGAAGACAAGCGTTTGATGGGCCCATATTTCACTTTTTATATCTATTATAATGTTGATTCCTCATCCAAAATACACCTGAATCATAAATAAACCCTGCACATTTAGGCTGAGTTGTGACGTCACATGAAAATACAGGAAGTGCTCGCAAAACAGAAGACAGCACAAAGCCAGATTTTGGAGCATGAGCCCGAACTTGCCGGTTGTGTGGTCTGGTGTCTCCCGCCCCCATCGCCCACCCCTCCGTCCTCTCTGTATTCTCGCCTTCTCCCCAGCGCGCCTTATTCCCACCGGTCAATTACTATAAACGGATGCCAATCATTCCGACCAGCTGTTGGCGCAAAACAAAACCAGACAAAACCAAGCCTGTCTGCGAGTTTCGGCTACACCGCTCCTTGATAGACGCGTGTCCTTGGCGTGCACCATCTGAGAGATTCTGTTGCTATTTTAGGAGTCCACAATTTCCAAGGAAAGTCTAATTACAATCCACTCTCATGAAAATTTTTCGATTCTTTAGCACCAAGTCTAGATAGGTGCACTGCGCAACTTTTCTGGCTGTGGGTCCGAATTTTACTGCTCAAAAATACCTCAAAAACATCCATTCTTACTATCAGCTGTACGTTGCCATGTAGGTGTCTCCTTTTTGTTTCTATGGAGTTTAAGTTTATTGCTATATTTTGGTCTATTGAAGGTAAAGCAATCACATCTCCATCTCCATCTTTAACTGCACTGCTGTTTAGTCTGAGGGATTAAGCTAAGAGCAGTCATTTATTTACTTATCTTGGCGTGCCTGATCCATGCACTTGTGCTCTTTTTTCCAAGCAGGACAGTCAAGGATGCATTGGTTAAGTTTGCCTGCTCTCCCTGTGTCAGAGTGGGTTTTCTATGAGTATTCCAGTTTCTCCCGTTACCACAAAACACTCACAACTGCTCGCAACTCCTGATCAAGATCTGGCATAAGTTCAGGAGAGACAGATGCCCGGTAAAGTCAATGATAGCAAAATGTTAAGTCCTTGTTGTAATTTGCCTTGGGTGTCTAGCTCAACTACACAGAGAAAACTGGAGGGTTAAAATTTCAGGGTAAAATATGTTGTTTTTCGAGTTAAATGGGGGTTCGAGTTGGGGTTATTTGCCAAAGTTGATATGGTTAAAGTTAATTCAACTTTCTTAGTGTTCATTCAACTTCCCTAAGTGTTAATTTTTCACCTCCCACCCACCACTTCAAACTTTTGTGAGATTCACCTCCCCCCACCACTTCAAACTTTTGTGAGAGAAGACCAGTTTGAACCAGTTTTGTACATAATATCATCTTAAATTAACTAAAATAACCTACAAAGTGTGACCCGTTTACTTTTATATATAACTCTTGATTTCGGGGTTAAACAGCAACTTTAGTCCAGTGTTACTTAATTAACATTTCCCCAAATGTTAAATTAGCTCTAAAACAGATTGGACTCATATAAACTCTGAGAAAATGTAAAAACTAATTCGGTGAGAGTCAATTTTCACACTCCACTTTCTGCTGTGTGGCTTTTGTACGCACAAAGAATAGACCTTTCCACGGTCCAGACATTAACAAATACGCAAATACATAAAAAGTATAGCATAGCATATTAAGAGAAAACTAACTTGTCAGAATATAAAGAGGCCATATTACACTATTTCAGATCTCCATCGTAATGTTTCCTCATCAAAAACCTACCAGAATAATAAATAAACCCTGCATATTTAGGCTGTGTCAATCTCTTGAACTGAAAATCCTCTGCTCCACCTTGTGATGCCATGAGGTAATACAGAAAGTGCTCCACTGTGTTTTTATACTCCATTCACCTTCACTAGAATCAGTTGGATCATTTTAGCCTTGGAATTGCAAATCTTTACAGGCTGTTAGCTTGGAAATGTTCACTTTATGACATCACAAGGTGGAACAGAGCATTTTGAGCGTTGGAGATGACAACTATAAGTATATTTTAAGGAGGTTATACATTATAACATAACTAAAAGCAAGTCAATTTTACTTAATACTGGACCTATAAGTATCAAACTCTTTTTTTTATGTCTCTTTCCCCTTGTCCTCCTGTGCTGTTATAGGAAATTCATGGGCATAGAATAATATCCATCCACATAATTTCTTTGGCATACTCTGTGAGAAAATAGTTCCACCTTTACTTAACGGACACATCCCATTTTATTTATAGCCATCCCATTTCACTCGAATCTCTGAACTGCATTTAAATAAAACACACAAATGTGAAATTCTAACATAAATTTCCCATAGTGCTTGTAATGTAAACGCAACACTCGATTTTCTTACCTTAATGCATTTTTATTTATACCCGTCTACGTAAGTATTACAAATATATTCAATTTGGGAGATAGGAGGTGGTCCCGAGGTGCTGTAGCTGTCATGAAGAGAAACTGCCCGGCTCACCTGAGATCCATAGAGTGCATTAGCAGATTACTTTTGTAGGCAACTCCACATGCCATACAGCTATGATTTCTTTCTCCCTTTTTCCTGCTTACTTAAAATGCTTAAACTGGGAAAGCAGCAGAGTTGAATGAACTTGAGACCACCCTGACCCTGGTGTACGGAGGTCCGTGCCATGTCAGAGCCAGCGGGGGAATGTGTGTGGTGTTTTCTCTCTTGCCCACACTAACCAGGCTTGACAATGTTCTCGACAGCTTGGAGAATTGTTAAAACCATATTTCATAGTCCATTATGGTAAGTTAGTCTCTCCGAAACAGCTTCTTTCAACTCAATTAGAGTGTGTTAACAGATTTACCAAGTTCATTTGAGTTTGTGCGTTGAACAACAAAGGTCCAATGTCCTTTTGGTATGTTATTTCTGTCTCGTGTGTAAAATCCGACTAGGTACTCCTAACCAGTATGATTTAGCAAAAACATCAACAGAACGAACTATGGCTGAGAATCAATCCCTCTCGATTCGATAGAAAAAGCGATGCACAGCTCACGATACGATATTATGCTGATACGTGCGATTTTTAAGAGCCAAATACATGTAAGCAACAATATTTCTTTGTTAACCCACCATGTGTGAAAAGTTAATATGAAAAACATCATTTTTAATCATCAAAAGTGTGAATATGAATATGAAGTGAAGTGAATATCTTAAGTGTATTTCATAAACAGGTTTCTTTCCACTAAATAAGCAACAAAATACTAAAAGAACCAAAAAAATACTGTATATATGAATGTACAAGCCCATGAGAACAATACTGTATCACTAAATGTAGTATGGTATATAGAGATTTAGATATTTTTGGACACCAAACACCAACCCTTCAGTCGATTCTTTTAAGTCTTGTTTCGTCTCGTCTTTTTTTTCTTATTTCCTGTTTTTCTATTGGCTAATTTTATTATTTTTTATGTTTTATGTTTTTACTGACTTGCTTATTTATTTTTTAGGCTTATTTTATTTAATTGGAGACTTTATAAATGGAGACTTTGTGTTGGTAAAACGTGTTATACAAATAAAGTTGGATTGGATTGGAAACACACTCTTCCTGAATTGTTTTCCAAGTGTAGAGGACAAATTTCCTTTCAACAAAAGCTACATATATCTTAAGCTCTTTTCGAACTGCGGTACATACAAATTTAAAGCTAAAACATTTCCCTAGAAGACTCAGCTGTATCGGTGTGTAGTCCTACTTTTGCTTTAGTAGGTTATAATAAATACTATTGTTACCGTTCAAAAAATGTGTAAAATTATTAAAACTACTGTAATTCTGCAAAAAGTTCTGAGATGTATGCAGGCATCTATTTCGAATATGCTCTTCTCATGTACATAAAATGAATATTACAAGTTTTTGTCAGCAGAAAACACCACAAAGTGTAGCCATGTCTTCAGTCTGCAAATACGTCCTTTTGTTTGGAACTGTTAACATTTTGAAAGCAGAAATAAAGTAAAGTGTAAATGATTCTGTATGATTATGTACTCTAGGATTACTTGTTACTATCTCGTACAAATGCAGATATTTTGTTTGGGTCAATCAAATGCCTAAAGAACATGCATAGAAGTTTGTTTGAACACTTTGAAAACTGCACAAAAAGTGACTACACAGCTTTCATACCAACTTTGTAGGAAAACAGGACAGTGGATGAGTTTGTGGTCATTACAAAAGTAGTTATTATAGTCTTTACAAATCATATAATCATAACTAAATCATCAAAATCGTTCCTAGTCCAAAAAACATCATCAGATCTTATTGTCCATTGGTTTCAATATCGACATCGGTCATGCAAAAACCCATATTGTTTGCTCTACATTACAGTACAGATGACAACATGAAAGTGCTGGTGGCCTGGTACTTTGGAAGTCAGTAGTAAGTAGTTTAGTAATAGGCTTTTCTTTCATTGTAGTGAGAATGAATGTGTGCTCTGTGGCTCCGAAGCAGCAGAGGAAACGACTATCAGTGATGACCTCACAGGATATGAGGCCGCCTTATGTCATCTGCTCTGTCTGCCATTAGTTCCTCCAAAGACTAGCCTCAAATTGGATTACTGAAAAGTGCCGTGTGCTCGAGTGTTGGAGTTATGTAACTAAAATCATAGAACCTGTGCTTTCTCTTCCTGGTTTGGGCCCAGTCTGAGTTCTAATGTAGAATTGGGGTGTTGGCTGGTTGTTCGTTTAGTTCCAGGTTCAGTACCAGGGTTCAGTTCCCTGTTATACACTAATGGCTCAAACAGCTACAGGAAAAGCTATTGTCCTAAGGGAAAAATAAAATAGCTGTATGGCAAATAAAGATGTTATAGAAGAGAAATTTAGAAACCCCTGGATTTCAAAGACCAAATGAGAATGTACGGACCGATTCAACATTTATACCAAGCACTGTTTTAATTAGAGATCAACTGATATGGCCAATGTCGATACCAAAACTGAAAAGGGAAATTTGGATTAATTTCCCTAAATTAAATGATCTGAAATGACTACAAACTCATACCCAAGCCTGTTTTCCTGCAGACTGGATATAAGTGTGAAGCAGTACGCAAAGACTTTAGGTATCTGGACCCAAACTAAATATTGGGACCTGCAAAAGATGTAAGGTTGACAGCTCATGTGCTAAAAAGTGCAAATATGGACCTGATACATGTCTAGTTTCAAAATTATAAAACGATGACTCACGAATAAATTCAAGACCCTGTGGCCTTCGCTTAGTCCACTCCTCGCTCCCTCTGAGCAGAGCTGGGACTCTGTGAACAGTGTGGAGAGAGAGGTAAGAGGTTTAAGTGCTATGGGAGCCCTGGCCCTGAGGTCAGCTCCCGCTCCCAGGCAGCGTGTGACTGGCACAGATTGGGCGTCCAGCAGCAGCCTCCACATGACTAACCTGTTCAAGGCCACGCCATGGCACAGATCCGGCAGTACCAGCGCGCCACGGCTCACACCCCCACACGCTGTACTCACACTCAGGCTACAGGCCGATATGGGACCGACCAGGGCAGCACAGTTCAACCATGAAATATGATTGTTCTAGGAGACCACGTGCACCACTGGAGATTCATGATTCAATATTTTAGCTAAGAAAGTGACTATGTATGTATGATTCTGAGTTTGGTGCTTTGGTTTTGTTTCATTCATATTAATCTGTTTAGAGAACTGATCCACAACCGTCACTGAGAATCCCACATTGTTGTTTGTGTGCATGGGTCTGACGATACGATACATTTCGTGATAATCATCTCACGATTTGATGTGTCACGATATATCCCGATATTAAAACATAGAACCAAATGTTGCGATTTATCAATAATTAAATCTATTAATACAGTCAAATGTGCCTTCAATGTGAATGTAACTTTTGAACTTTTGTGAAAAATATTACTTAAAAAAACAATTCGGATGCATTTTGAGTCAATTTGAGGATTGTGCAATGAAGTATCACGATATATCACTGAATCGATTTTTTCATACACCCCTAATGTCAAGGGTCAACACCAGAGTGGGAGAAGGGGCTGGTTTGGGGCTAATATTTGAAGCTAAAACTTCACTTATGGTTCAAAAATAGGTACAGGACCTTGTAAGTTTTTTTTTGTTTTTTTTTTTTTCAATTTAAAAATGAAGCTGAAGTGTAAATTGTGTCTGGAAGTCTTCATTTCGTCTCATAGTTGACTAAAAGTGGGCAAGGAAAAAGCGCTCAAAGCAATTCATTTATTTTCATGATCTGACCATGTAATTGCACTCAAAATACTACAGCTATATGTGAGTTTATGCAAACGCAACTATTTATACAGAAAATAGAGTGTTCATATGTAATGCTGATACAGGATTCACTCCCAAATAATCAACTAACCCACTCCCCAACTTCTGCTTTCTGCTTTTGTCCCATAAATCCTTACAATAAAAATAGAAATGCTTGACTAATACAAATTTTGGACAGATTACTCAAATTATCGCCAAGAGACTACAGCCCTACTCAACTTTACTCTACCTAATCTCTACCACAGCAGTAGAACCATCAGCCTCTTCATCCTGTCCATGTGTTCAGCTCAAACAGTCTTAAATATCCCAGCGCTGACCTCTCCACCTGACGTAGTCCGCTGTTCAATAAACAATTCATCACACCTCGCTCATTTGTCTCTGCGTCTCCTTGGGTTCAACTACTATAAACTATTCTGTTTGTCTTGAATACCAAATGTCAAATAGTCTTTCAAATGCTTTCATGTAAGATTTGTTTCTTTCTGCCATGCTCTGAGCACAAACACTTCAGAGAACAAGCCGAGCATGCACTGTCAGACCGCAAAAATCCCAAACAAAACAGTAGCTGCTCGGAATCCCTCTATTTTGTTTATTAAATCCGGATGAGGGGTTCTGACTTCTACTAAAACGAACATGAAAATATTAACAGTTTGGCAATGGCGTTCAAACTGAAGAATAGCTGATATGTCGATGTGTTTTTTTGATTTGATATTTTCCGTCTTAAGAACGTGATCTCTGAACACTTTCAGTTCCTTTATGCATTTGTAGCATCCTAAATAGTAAGTTCACAATGAATTTTCCCAACTTTTAGAGGCCAGAGCAGAGTTTTGCAATCACAGTAATGCTAACAGCGCACCAGCTTTACTTCCTGGTTCACGGATGATAAAAGTGCTTTAAAATTCATTCAGGCAAACAACACAGCGGTCTCACTTTGACCCTAGAGCAGCTTAAATACTACATATATATTGTGCAAAACCAACGTATTTCATGTATTCATTTCAAATTATTTCAAAATGGGTGCTTCCCCTTTAATATGTGAGACAAACAACATAATAACAGGATTAAATCTTGATATATCAAAATAAAGAACGTGCACTGAGAACAAACACTTCAAGAAACAGCCCAAACATGCACAGCCAGAATGCAAAAATCCCAAACAAACAGTAGCTGCTCGCAATCCCTCTATTTTGTTTATTAAATCCGGATGAGGGGTTCCAATTTCTACTACTAACATGCAAATATTTACAGGTTGCTACTGGCGTTCAATCAGAATAATACTCGATGATTGTTTTGAGTCACTAGGGAGGTATTTTGGAAGTCTCTAAGCATGCATCTACAGTATTGCTACAGGCTTTGAGTCATGACAACTGATGGGCGATTAAAGGAGCAAGCGTGGGCTCAATGTAGTGCAAATTACTTTAATAATGTCCAGAGGGGAAGGTGTGTAAAATCATTGGTGACAGTAAATGCTTGGCACAGTGATCTTGGCACAGTTAAAGCGCATATGCCTTCGTTGAGATTGTAGACAGGTGAATGTGACACTTACGGGAGATCAGATGGATACGCGCTGAACCGGCCGAGCATAATGAGAAGTACGTAGTAATATCGAGTAATAATATCGAGTGTCGAGTTGTCATGCGGTCGGGTTATGTGCTTTTAAAAGTCAGATTGATTTTGTTTTGTTGTATTACAATTTAAATCTACACAGAAATAAATCGTATTCAAACCAGTAACATCAAGGCACTCACCCATTCACACACGTATTCATACGCCAGTGTACGCAGACACTAATGGTGAGGTGGGTTTAGTGTCTTGCCAAAGCTCAAAACGACAGGATTCATCTGTGAGAGCTGGAATCGCACCGCCAACCTGTGCGTCAGTGGATTTGTGAACCACTCAAACCTTAGGATCAGTGAACAAATGTTTTACCAACTGAGCTACTGTGGCCCAAAACAAAAAATACATATATTTTAGACAAACAACCGGGTTTACTGAGTGTACACGGTGTACTGCATGAGTATTTGATAGTATATTTGATCACTGAGGACATCCAATAAAACTATTTGAATTTGTCAGATACTTTGACGATTTGTGGTTGATCCATTCAAACACAGCAAGTAAAACAACTAGCATGCTAACAGAGCACCAGCGTAGCTTCCTGGTTCACGATTGATTTATGCAGACAACACAAAGCAATTCTCATTTTGACCCTAGAGCGGCTTATATAAGATATGTACTATGGCAAATCATTTGTATTGCTTGAAGAAAATAATACTGCAGTTCCCCTTTAATATGCAAGAAACAGCATAATGACAGGGCCAAAGCTTGAGAGATCAAAATATAGAGCCTTGAAATATAATATACTCAACAAAATACTAGTATTTAACTTCCACTGGCATTAAAAAGAGAGTCTTTCAGTCAATTGAGCCTTTAATTATAATCAGTTTGTCAATCTGCTAATCCTGGCCCATGTCAGCTCCTGTGTCTCCTGTATTCCCACAGGCCCGGCGGCTGTGGTCAAGTATGGAAAACACAGGACGTAGCGGTCACACTAACTAGCATCATCTCATCAATGTCTGACCACTAAAACTATCTTGAGTCTATATTAGCTTTCCTGTTTTGTAAATTGCCCATGTCTCCAAACGAAAACTCCGTCTGCAGAAATCATTACGGAGATGAAATTTTGACCAACCAGACTTTCCTAAGTGGGAGTTCCCAGAGTTTGTGCCCGTGCGCCGATGGACAGCTGAGAAGTAGGAATAAACTGAATTGGTTGTCATTTAGAATTAGAAATACGTGTTTGCTTTGACAGGCTGGTTGTAGCGTAGGCAGGACCACACTAATAGAGACCAGGAGATGACTAATACAAGAAGTGCACTGCAATGATGCTGCGTTTAAAAGCTCCAAGGAAAGTCTGAAAAATGGTGTTTATAAGTTCACAAATGCACTTCTAGGTGGAAAGACTGGTAAAGTACGAAACTGGCAGATCACCAACTCACCTCAGACGCATTTCTAACAACTTCTAACAACTGCATGGAGCTTTTGAGCACTTTTCTCATTTTCAAAAACCAAGTTAAGTTAATGATTTTTGTTCATTCATCTTTTCAACTTTGTATCTTCTAAGAATGTTTAACCAATCTTAATCTGGACACACTTCTCTTTATGAATGTAATTTTACCATTCACTTGAAATTGTTAATGATATTCTTGTTTTTTTTTCATTATTATTATTTTGAGGTGCAGCCAATCCAAAAAGCACGTGGATTAAATCAAAATTCAAATGGCGGAAAAAGAAATGTGTCTTTTTGGAGTTAAATACCGCAAATTAAAACTGTGCTTTGTTTGTGTAAATAAAATCAATATTTAAAGCCATTATATTATACTGAAAAGAAAGGAATTAAATTAAAGGGAAGAAAAAAAAAACGTGCCTAACCTTGTTTCAACTTCAAACTCTCTAACATGAGCAGTCGATGACGCATCATTCCCTGAACGCCTCACTACCTAAGGGACCATTTACAGTAAAATCAATGACGAATCTGTTACAAAAAGAAGTATTTTGTCATATGTGTGAAAATTGTATTGTTTCTACTTTTAATCAGACTCAAACAGAATTATAGTACATAGTATATCATTAAAGTTCCCATAATACACTATTTTCTAATCTGTGTTATAATGTTGTTTCCTCATCACAAACATACCTTAAGTTGTGTTTTGTTTCATTTAAATGTTTAACTCAAAAACTGCATATTTAAGCCGAGTTTTCTCTCAAACAGTAAAGATTCTTTTCCACCTTGTGATGTCACGTGGTAATACAAGAAGTACTCTACCGTGTTTATATACTCTGCATACATTTACTAGGATCATTTGGATAATTTCAGCCTTGGATTTTGTCATCTCCACTAGGATAAATGATAAAATATAACAGTTCACTTCAAAACTGTCTCTTCATGACATCACAAGGTGGAACAGAGCATTTGTAGCTTTAGAGATGTGACTGCAGACTGATAATAAAGTTTTATTTAAACATGTGAGTGAAACAAAACACAACTTTAGGCATGTTTTTGAGAAGGTAATAACATTTGAACATGACTTAAACCTCACAAAAGTCAATCTTATGTCATATAGGACCTTTCGTTTTCTGAATTAATAAAAATTTGACATAATTTATTGTAGAAACAGGAGTAGTTAGAGTTAAAGCTGAAGTTTTAGATAGATGAGAAGAGCGATAGTACTAATTGCAATTGTGAAAATAATATTCTAACTATGCTGATGCGTTTGAGTTTATTCTTAGCCATAATGTGCCAATTTTAGCTCTTTTCCGACTCTGCTCAAAACAAGGTGCGTACGTCCATCCTGCTCACTATAGTGCGGAGTGCAGCCAAAACACACTTTGCACACGTCCCTACACCGCCGCACATGCACTCTGTTTTTACTTCATACATTACTATTTCTCTGACTCGGCTACTTTGACACTGGATGTTTTCACGTTTCATTTCCCACTCTCCTCCTGTTACACTCTTAAGGCAATAGATCCTGCCCTGGAATCCTTTGCACCCCCTTGTGGCGATTAGAGAAACAGCACCCGCCAGAGCTCATCTGGAAGACAACAAGCTGATAAACTTACACCCTGATCACAATAGCAGCACTCGGCACTCACAGCCCTATCTCTCCCCGCTCTCGGTAAAGCGATACATTTCGAGGCGTGGTCCGTAGCCGCAGGATATCCCTTGCATGCTGGGAAATCCCTACTATCAGTGGTGCTCCCCGCCCTGTTACTGCTATTGCCGCTGCTACTATTCGCACGTCAGGCCAAATCATTTCTTAAGTCTTCGGTAATAAGTCTAGCGTCACCACTGTCTGCAGCTCCACTTCACGACTGCTGCTTTTAAATGAGTTGTAATCACACAGAAGGCTCGCCGCAAACCGCTGTGAGGGAATGCCCGCACGCACACCCAGCAGACAGCCAGTTCTATCCAAAAAAACGAGAAGGAAAGACTTGTACTTGTATTTTAAGAGTCGAGAAAAGAAAGAATCCACTGCCTATAAGCGCTAATTTGGTTAACTCTAAGATCTCTCCCCGCTTGCACAGATTTGTTAGTGTGTTTGTTGTTTTTGGCTGCGTGCCTCTCCTAATGGGGCACTGAAAACAATCATGACTGTTAAAAAGGTTACAGGCACACTTCACAGCGCGCCGGTGATGGCTTCAGGATATCAGGCTAATTTATGCAATGTTTTTTCCGTATTTTGTTGTGGCTTTGTTGATTGTATCGGCTATTGTGGGGATAGGTAAACATGAGCTCATATGGTTTGTAATAGTAGGATGGTGACGGTT
>KN492647.1:27997-40543 GCA_000787155.1 Scartelaos histophorus
TAAATCTGGTACCTTGAGCAGGATTGTTGTTGTTAGCATTACCATAACAGCAAAAAATGGGTCCTGAAAGTTGTGAAAAGAAAGCTCTTATAAACTCATCGTGGTGAATAATTAGGATGCTAAGAATATGTAAGGTAAGTGAGAAATAAGTTGGACCACTAAGTTTGAACCACTCCAAGCCATTTAAAATGGACTGTTTCTGTTGTCCTCTCATATTATGAATTTAGATGAAATGACCAGTCACACTTCCTATATCTTAGCTATATTATTGTTATTTGGAGAAAGTGGGTGGAGCTCTGCTAAATGGCATCCCCCTCCCCCCTTCATTCTGCTAACCTACATTTGGCCTGCAAACATGGCATGACCTGCACTCACGTCTCTGTAATGATTCTACAGCACAACTGTGAGGCAGACCCACACAGCGCCTGCCTCTGTTAACCATTGAAATAGTGTTTTTTCCACAGATCAGTTACTTCAACACCACCACTATGAGTTCAGCAGTTCTCAATATAACAATGTAGCTTCAGAACCACCGCACGCCATGTCTCCACATCACAGGCCATTGTAATCATATTATGAATAAATATTAGAATGAGCTTCATAAATCAATTGACAAATATATTAATGATTTAGGCGAGGAACAGCCCATGGCAAGCCAAATCACAACACATTTCCAACATATTTGAGTGTTTATTAGGACGATAACCAAAACATTGTGACAGACATGTCCTGAAATGAGCTACACTCTCTGTTCAGACTGATTGGATTATTTATCCAACAAGTTTAAGTGTTGTCGGGAACACAAACATCAGCTCATAAATGAGGCCATTGCATGATCAGAGCAATGTAACCTTGTCAAACTTGCCATTAAGTGATGACAAAATGTTGGATGCTTACAAAACATTAATGTCTGATGTTGCACAACGCAACTTTGCCATTTCAGTTTTTCCATGACACATGTTTAGGTGGTCCATCAAGATCCTGGCTCAAGGTCTGAAGAACCTCAAAGGTCCACTCAGTCTATGGAAAGTCTGCTACCTTCTCATCTTCATAATTGTTTTATTATTAAATAAATACGTCCATTCTTTTTGTGAGACTGCTGATTTTCCACAGATTTGACCTCTTCCTGATTTGCATCAGCTCCTTGTCATTATTGAGACAGATAAGTGTTATGTCATACAGTGGAACTGTTCAGGAATAGCGGATTTATCTCCTCTCAAGCAGGTGGCAGGCTCTTCACTAGAAATATTATCATTTTGGTCCTCAAAAATCCTCCAAAAGTTCTCTTTATACAGTCTCTGGAATGAAACAAAACACAACCAACATTATTATAACACTGTAAAAAAAAAAAAAAAAATCAGTTTTGCATTATTTAGGACCTTTAAACAACATGAATTTGTGTTAAATTCACACAAGTTGCACGCTCCCCAAACAGTAGTCCAAAGCATGAATCACTGCTAACATTGTTGAGGCATGACAGAATCCGTGACAGATTTATAGGCCTGAGCGCTGCTGCCTCAATGCACTCAAAGCATTTCATTACAGCTCTGTTGACTAAGTTGACCTTCTGATTGGTAAATAACATGTGTTTGCAGAGCGGTGTTTTCTTTAGAGTGGGACAACCCTGCTTAAGCCCTGTATAAGCACCCATCAGCTGCAGTGACAAGCTAAGGGCTGCACACGCCTTGCTTTAAGGCACGAGGTATCTGAAGATGGGAACAGAGCCAGTATTTCTGTTGTGCACCTGCATGTGGAGAGCTGAGCCGTTCAACGTGGGCCGCTCACTTTGCAATCTCAAGTCAAAGCTAAGTTTCTGTTTACCGACTGTGTCAGCAAATAGATTGTGAATTCAAGTGTTATTGTGCCCTGAGTAATGTTAATTTCGAAGGCTATTCCAGTGCAAAGTGCAGTTCTGGCTTCAATGTTGAGATGCAGTTAGAGAACAATGGAGTTAGGCTGCACTTAAAACCAAATGATTCATTGTTTATGTAAAAAATAATCCAGAAAGGGTAGTGTTCGCGAGACATCACGTCATTCTTAACTGGCCGTATAATATTAAGCTGGAGGGCAGGTCAGAATTCGATGGTTGAATTTGTCAATAGTCAATATGCAGTTTTTCCTGGTTTATGATTTATATCTCTGTGATTACTGGGCTTATCCACATACTGGCACAAAGTTCAATGTGCTCTCTGTCAGCACCAATGAATTACTATTATTCAGAATTGCTTCTAAAAGTTGATGCAATATTGAAAAACTTGAGTGTGATTCTTGTCAGTTGTCAGTGTCAGTTGAGTTTTTGTCAGGTTTGTGGAGTCAGTTCAGCTCAGACTCCTGCCCAGATCTGAAACACTGAGATCATCAAATCCTAGGTAAATGCCAAAAAAAAAAATTCAAAATCACACTTTAGTTTCTCTAACTTATTTACTTTTTTTATTTACTGTTTTTGATTTTGACTTATTTTACTTTGAACCTTGTGGCCAAGCCTCCTGTCAAAACCTGATCTTGTCAGATCTCATTATCCAAGGGCCTGGTCTGGTTAGTCAGAGACCGTTGGGAAGATCAAGTGTGACACTGGGACAACACTGGTTAGACAGTGGTAAATACTGTTGTTGTGTCCTTAGGCTAGACCTTTCACCCACATGTGCCTAGTATGAAAGTGGTCGAAGGGGCTACTGGCCCAGACTGGCAGCCTTGCTTCCATTAGTCTGCCCTGGGGCAGCTGTGGCTTCAGTAGGAGCTTACCACCCCCAGGTCTAGAGTGAATAAATCATTGTAAAGTGACTTTGAGTGTCTGGACAAAGTGCTATGTAAGACTAATGCATTAGTGTTATTTTTAACTCTTTAGAAAAACCTTTGGGGCTGAGAAAAATTGATGTTTGGAAAAGCCATTGGTGCAGAATGGCAGCCTGGGCTGCACGATCACAGATCTACTTTATTCATATGTAATTTAATTTATAATAACTGCCTTACCTGTTGTAACCCACTTTATTTTATGATTTATTATGAAGATCAAGTTTAGATCATGTTTTTGACATGTTGGCTCTACTGGATACAAAGGGCTGGAGTGTGGGAGGGAGTCTATTTTTGTTGTTTAATTTTTACATTTAATTTTTTTTTTATGTAATGTAAATCAAAAAAGAAAGTTTCCAGTGGTGATTCGATTTGAATTTAAATGTTAGAATTTTGAAATTTCATGCAAATACACCAATATTTAGAATTTATTTATGTCATATTTATAAGTAAATAGACCTTACAAGCATCTTGAATGTACTTGTGGCATTAAGGGCTACTCTACTTTTTTACATGGGAAGCAAAAGAGTCCGAAGACAGGGACAGTTCTGTGACTCAACACTTCCTGTTTCCGGCTCCAAATGATATCACTTTTAGAGAAGCACTGTGGGAAAATGACACATTTTCCCTGGAAAGAGAAGTATATAAAACTCTAAAAGTGAACAGATTTAATATACTTACATCACTGATTTCATTGTTCACTATGTTCTAGTGTAATAATCGTGTAATGTGTGAATGAGTTGAGGAAGCTTCACCCAAGCTCAGACCAGTTCATTCTGTTGTGTCCCTTGGCAAGACACTTCACCCAACTCGCCTGTATATGAATGGGGCGTGATAGAGTGAATGATTGATGGTGAGCCTACGTCACACACACCACAGTCATAGTCAAATGCCCAAGAGTAACAGAAGTAATCTATTTTAAAGTATGTGAAGTGCAAAATACCACAGCCTGTACTTTTTTAGTCATTACATTTCAGACCATTAGGAGGAGGAAGAGCCGCCAAAAATGGACTTAGTAGTAAGAGTGAGAATACTACTAATGCAAAATAATATTATTCAAGTTCAAGTAGTTGGTCTGCATGGACGGGAAAGACAGGGAGTTGTGTTTTGTTTCATTCACACATGTTTGAGTAACTGTATTATTAGTCGGTTCCACCTTGTGATGTCATAAAGTGGAAGTTTATAAGTTTACAGCTACTTTTCATGTTTTGTTCAGTAGAGATTTGCAATTCTGTGGCTGAAATAGATGGTTCTACTGAAGCTGTATGGAGTTTAAAACCACAGTGGAGCACTTCCTGTCTTACCTCATGACATCACGAGTGTATTCTGTTCAACTCAGCCTAAATATGCAGCGTTTGTCTGTTAAATGTGTGAAAACAAAACTCAACTCCACGTTTTTGATAAGGAAATAGCACATTAGAAAACAGCATAATATGGATCCTTTTAATTTTGATTTCTTGACTTATTCTGCTGTTTTTACATCCGGACCGATCGGCTTCAAATACTTATGATGTTTCAATGACTTTCAGCAAGAGCCACTGATGTGTAGCCAGGTATATTCTTATGTAAAACCATTTGACAATTATATAAGACTTTTCCAAATGACCGTATGATTAGAACATTTACTGGACCTTTCCAAAATAGTTCCTGACACAATACAACTTTGCATTTCCCCATAATGCTTCAACTGTCATTAATCCGCTTTCCCGTCTGCAGCGTTTGCCTAGCCAAAACTGCCCCGATCCCTTCATACAGGTGAGCACACAAAAGCGCAGGAATTTTGGCTCTTCTGGCGGCCCACTCGGTAATAAGCTTGTCACTCATTCCTAGAGGGCACATATTCCCAAATCCCCCTCTCTCGCTCCCTCCCTCTTTGCACTTTCCTTTAATAACACCTGGTTTTAAGGCAGATCAGCCAGGACAAGAATGGACACTAATCCCCACACTACCCAGCGGCCGTATACGCCTAAACACTGGATAATTGATTCCCACAGCCTTCTTAAAAGTGTTCCTGGCCCTCACGTTACTACAAAACATAGCTACTGCCATTTGAAGTGATGCTACGGACAAAAGAATGTGTTTTTCAGGAGGACTGAGGCTTAGACAAACTTTATTGATTCACAGGGGAAATGATTTGGACACAGTAGCTCACACATTAAAATATAATATAATAATAAAGGTGCATTGTGTTCTGGTGGAGGATCCATCAAACTCTTTTCTCTGTTGAGATGTTGGTCTTCAAACCAGACCAAGTTACAGGTCAGATCTGTGGAGAGGCAAGTTTTTATTAGTTAGTATGTATTTTTGAGCTATAAAACCACCTGTAAATGAATAAATGTAAGGGAGATTTGTTTAATGTCATTCTGTGGAACGTTCCAGGAAGAGTAATGATACATCCATAGAAATAAGCTGATAACAGACCATCTGCCAAAAAGTTACATAGTGCCCCTTAACATAGAGAAAACATTATAAATGGTAATAATAAATTCTAAATGAACACCACAATTAGCGAGAGGCTGGTGTCAAATAAGGTATAAGTATATAAATGCATATGGGTCAATGACGTATAAGGATTTTCAACAGGTAAATTTAAAAATTTAGTTTCTACTTTTTCAAATATTTACAATCTCAAGTCTGCATAAATCTATGTTTGACATTTATATTAAGCATTTTTAGTGTTTTTTTATTTTTTTTATTTTATATTATTTGCATGAAATGGTTACAACCTTAAAAAAAAAAATTAAGCCATGTGGTGCGACTATCTTTAAAATTGTTTTATTTTCTAAAACATGGTTGGGATGTTAATCTAAATTCTGAGTCATATGAACATGAGATTTGAAAACATGAAAACATGATATTTGAAAAAAATGTATATGCTCAGACAATATTTGTTTGAATATTATGGGAGAAATATCTATTCAAGAAAGCTGAAATTTCATGTGGGACTAAAAACATAAGAAAGTATAATTATATAAAGAAAATTAAGTTGATTAGATTAATTAAAGATTAATTTTAAAGAAGTTTAAAAATCAGCAGACATTTTAACACATTATGTACAAAAAACATACAAAATAACTGATGATTTGTGGAAAAAAAAACAAAAAAAAAAGAAAACAATTTGCTGCTTCCATGGAGGTCAGAGGTACAACAGGTATGTGGTGAATTATAATGAAATTTTAACCATTTAAACTGAAGAAATTGCAATTGGACACACGTCATGTCACGTCAAGTCAAAATAAAATATAAAAAAACATTTTAACAAAAACAAATCTCAGCTTTATACAAGAGGTTGTAAAGAAAAACAGTTCAAAGATGATGTGATAACTGAGATAAAGTGGAGTTGTTGTACAGTTGTTGTACAGTTGTATGAAATGTGGTATGAAGCTAGTGCTGCATGAGACCTGGAGTGTCACAAGTGCTGTAGGTGGGAGCTAACGTTTTGGTAATGGACACTAATCCTGTTGGGTTGTCAGTGAGTTCAGCTGAGCAGATGTGGAAGAGATACTCAGCGTAAAGTTCTGTTATACTCATTACGTTTAACTAAAGGTAGAAGAATTTAACACGAGAAAACAGATAGAAATAATATGAAAAATAAAGCTGACCCTCTGGAATTGCTCTGAGGCTGCTATTACAGGTGCAGC
This sequence comes from Scartelaos histophorus, assembly GCA_000787155.1. NCBI lineage: Eukaryota > Metazoa > Chordata > Actinopteri > Gobiiformes > Gobiidae > Scartelaos > Scartelaos histophorus. The sequence continues at coordinate 34,429 of KN492647.1, forward strand.
AACGCTAATGATACGACTTAAAGGTGCAATGTGTAACTTTTCCGGTGGAGGGTCCATCAGTTGCTTTACTTCATAAGGATGTTATTGCTTTGTCTGGAACGTTTCACAGTACAGCATTAAACCTTTCTAACTGCACCAAGACCAAACCAGACCAAGTTACAGCTCAGATCTGTGGATAGGCGACCTCCCGTACAGTCAAAATGCCTTTTTTTCTAGGTATTTTGAGCTATAAAACCACCGGTAATGCTGTGTAATGCCATACTATGGAACATTCCAGGTAAAGCAATGACATCTCCATTGAAACAAGCAGTTTTGGTGACGAACCCCAACCAAAAAGTTACATAATGCACATTTAAAGTACATTGTAAGCTACTATTTGTTCAAAATAATGAGACTGAATGACATTAAGTGCACATTTTATCGGATGACAAATATAAGGAACCAAAGATGTAGAATAGTATTTAATCATAGATGTTACTGGAAGAGAACCACATGGAAATAGCTCAAAATCAGACTGAGAGAAAGGCGTAAGTAATAGTTAATTCTGAAAGATGCACTTAATTTATGGTTAAAAATCAGAACAAACCCTTTAAAATCTCCAAACATAGGACCTTTAAGACAAAATTCTGGGTCGAAATGTGGGTGTAAGAATAACGTTCAGGCAAATCTCCTCGCGAAAAGAAAAGATACTCCATAATCTTTATTTTTTACCAATTGAGATTACGCAAAGGTTGGAAATATTCTGCACGATGGCTTATGTCTCTTCACAACTTCCAAATCGACAGAACTGGTATTTAATTTACGAGTTTTCATTTGATACGTGGAAGGTTGTTTGAGGTGGCTGGCATATAGTCCAGTGTTATAACATGAGAACAACAGAAAGGCACACGGTGTTTTTACTGAAGACAAATGATAAATCAGGTCCACTATGGTCCAAATATTCTCTTGGTTTCTTTGCACGCGAAAGATGTTATGCAGCCGATAATGTCTGGATTTCAGAGAATCTTGGCAGAATTGTATTTAACGGTACTATATTACGCAAAAAAAGTCATGTTAGAATTTTGTTACCGCCTCAAAAACGTACCTGGAGTTGTGTTTTATTTCAACCGCACATGTTTGAGTAATCCTGCATTATTAGTCTGTCTACATCTCCAAATATAGAGTGTCCTTTGAGTCTCGACCAATCGTCTCTCAGTCTTTGGTAACATTTAGGTCCATTCTAATATTTCAATGGCCTTCAGCCTCTCTCACCTCCTTCTCACCACCAGTTTATTCGAAGGGAGCAGGTATGGCCTCTTACAAATCCGTCCTTGTTTCCTTCATCGCAAACTTTTCAATGCAACTCTCTCTGTCTGTTTGTTTTAACTCTCTGTGAGTTGGTGGTGAAATACGTAACTTACATCATGAGTGAGTATTGCTCTTGGCCTCACTACACAGCAAAAAAGTGGAGCGTTAAAACTGACTCTCACAGAATCGATTTGAACATTTTCTCGGGGTTTATACGAGTCCAATCTGTTCTAGAGTTAATTTAACACTTTTGGAAATGTTAATGAAGTAACACTGCATCAAAGTTCCTGTTTTACCCCAAAATCAAGAGTTATATTAATGTTTTCGAGAGGAAATGGGTCACACTTTGTAGGGTTATTTTTTGTAGGGTATTTTTACTCTTTATTTTAGTTAATTTAAGATGAAATTATGTACAAAACTGGTTCAAACTGTTCTTCTCTCGTGGGAGTTTGAGGTGGTGGCTCGGATGCACCAAATTAACACTAGTGGAAGTTGAATCACCAAATAATCCCAACTCTAACCCCCATACTTAACACTTTAAAAACAACTCTGAAATATTTTACTCTTAAGTTTTTGTGCAGTGTACTCCTGAATCTTGAGTCACTGTGAATTGAAGCAAAAAGTATGGGGGGTGCTATGTCTGTGGAGATGATACTGCTTTGCCTGGAAGGTTCCACAGTATGGCATTAGAAGTATCTATAGTATTTTATTCTGTTCTCTTCTTATTCCTGTGTACTCCTGAAACAAAAGGTATGGGGGGTACTATGTCTGTGGAGATGATAGTGCTTTGCCTGGAAGGTTCCACAGTATGGCATTAGAAGTATCCATAGTATTTTATTCTGTTACCGGTCAAAATGACGTTCATACTGTGAGCAAAAGTGCATCTGAACAGAACTCAGCTACTGTGTCTTGCTCCATTGAAAGAGTTAAGTTTATTGCTATGATGTGTAACATTTGAGTCAAAGTTAAAACATTTCTGTGGAGATGTGCAGGTGATGGACAGTCCACCAAAAAAGTTACATGATGCATGTTCAAATGGACCAAATATAGGCTGGATAGAAAAAGAGGAAAAGCTGTAAATGAGGATTCAATTCCTTGGCCATGGGAGGTTTTGACGAGGGGATGTAACCAAGATCCTAACTCAAGGTCTGAACGTTGGTCCTGATTCAGCTCAGTCACTCTCTGCTGGAACAGGTGGGCCAAACACACTGTACAAAATCCCTTATGGACTCAGTATAATCTAATGTTAGAAACGTCCACTGCAAACTCCAAAATCAAACTCTCACATCTGCGATCGAACAGGATACGATTTCCGTCCAAAACCTTTCTCTTCCACTCATGCGAGTTCCTAGAAACTGACATGAACTGCCTCTCAAAGACATGAGTTGATTGTTTGTAGAATGTCCATTTACTCCGTCCTCTTTAAACAAAAGAGCCCGCGCCTGACCTTGTCTACGGTATCGCGTCCCGGCCTGGAATGTGGAAGGGATGGGTGGACCGCATGATCTGCTCCGCTCCAGACATGTTTGTGGTGAGGCCTGCAGGCTGACGGTGCGTCTCGGAGTTGACGAGGAAGTCTTCAGTTCACCTCTGATTACATCTCATACGGTAATTAGTGAGATCATTGCACCAATTAAGCCAGCCGCAAGTCAGTCAGCTAAATTAAGACATGCTGCTTGTAGACAGCAGTAGTGAAGTGTGGGGCAGAGGGTAGACGCGTGTAGCATGTTAGCGACATCTGCTGGTCGTAATTGTCATTGCGGCTTTGTTATTTACTCTTTAAAGGTCCAATATTAAGCAAAATTGACTCGTGAACTATAAGTCATGTTGATACAGTCTTAACAACGCACTTGGACTTCTGCTTTGTTTCATTTACACATGTTTGAGTAACACTTTAATATTTGTCTGTTTACATCTCCAAATTATTCTAGTGAAGATGGACACAGCAAAAACTGGAAGGTTAAAATTTGCAGATTTGTTTTTAAGACAATTATTTTAACTATTTAAAATGTAAATGTTGGCTCAAGGTGGAGTTATTTGTTCGAGTTGATATGGTTGAAGTTAATTCAACTCCCCTTAGTGTTAATTTGGCACCTCCCACCCACCACCACATCAGTTTGAACCAGTTTTGTAGATAAATTCATTTTAAATTAACTAAAATTAAGTAAAAAAATAAAACACCTCTGTGTGTTGTTTAGCTAAATCAGGATAACCCTTCAAAATGTTTATCCATTTACTCTCAAAATCTTGATTTCGGGTTTAAACAGAAACTTTGGTCCAGTTAACATTTCCGAAAATGACAGATTGGACTCATATAAGCCCTGAGCAAATATTAAAATTGATTCCTTGAGAGTCAAATTTAACACTCCACTTTTTGCTGTGTATGGAGTTTAAAAACACAGTGGAGCACTTCCTGTATTACACACATGTAGATGTCACTACCAGGCCAAGTCACAATGAAAATATTGACACATTACTTGAACAAATGAAAGATAAGTATAATCATGTGTTAGTTAAGATTATAGGCAAAACAAAAGCATGGGTACAAGCCAGTGGCAGATCTTTCACCAGAGAAGATAATATAATGTGTTTTTAAATTTCTGAGTTACGATCTCACTGTACACGTCGTTGCTATTTTAATGGGAAGTCAATTTTCAGACCTGTCTATACTATATATTAGCTGTGCTGCTAAAAAGGCATTTCAACATTGTTTAGTTCCTAGTTTTACCAGCAGAGGGCGACACTTTTATTCCTCTCACAGTTCAAAGACTTATAAGATTATCTATGATTTGATGTCTTCATAATACAACATGATAAGTGATATTTAACTTTGCATTATTCCTTGTTTTAATTATGGCTTTTGTTATTTTTTTTAGACTGTCTCTATTTTGTCTCCAAGTTGACACAGTCCATCCTTTGATTGATACACCCATGTGCTTGGTTGTAGGAATGTAGCCTATATAAAAGTGCAGTTCGTATGGATAGACAAACATTGCATTTGAACCTGTGCGGACTTGTCTCACTAAGAAATACTGCTTCTGTTGTGGCTGCAGTGGCTGTGGTGCAACAGAGGACAAAAGCTGTTTTAGTTTGGGAGTTGCTGTGATACTCAGAGCTCCCAAAAATAACGTATATTTTTGGAAATAAGAGCTTACGATAATGCCAAATAGTGAAGTCATTTAATTGAGATTGAAAACAGTATTTGCAAAAGATCTTAATGAAAGAAATGTGAGTGCTGAAATGTTGGAAATTTGTTCAGGAGCCTGAGCAGAGCCTTTAAAGACACCCAAAGTGCTTTACATTGCAGTGACATCACGCTGGGGGGGTTCTACATATATTTCAATTGGTGGGATGTTCAGAAGTTACCATGGTGACACAATGCACACATTAACAAACACAGACAAAGTTTTAAGAAATCTCAAGGAAAATATCGAGAAAACAAAACTAAAATTTAAAAAACTAAAATTTAACAGTCTTTTTAGGTGTTTGATTTTCCCAAAAAATCGGAAACTAAAAAAAAATCTTGTCATTGCATGTTTACGTATGAGAGATTTGTGCACAACTCATCTCACCAGTTGTAGTTCCAACCAAGCTCTTTCTGGTCAGATGTTCAAATAAATCTAAGATTAAGTAGGAAGCTTCTGACAGAGTAGTGCTTTCTGTTAGCTTCACACACCCATGTTGATGACATCATCCACAAAGTATAAATACTATCCACACTTGGTAGTATTACTGTAGTCCTGTGGTAGACTGACAGAAGCAAGCACACGCCACATTCAAACTAGACAAGATAGGGGAAGAGTGTTGCCTAAGGACACAACAACAGTTTGCACTAGATTAGAGCTACTGCTGCGTTGTTGCGGCACCTGATATTCCAAGCGGTCTCCCATCCAAATACTAACCAGGCTTTGGTGGTTTGTAGGATTACGCAAAACACAACCCAGCCAAAGCTCAAGCCAGTTGAAGAGTTTACCGGAACACTTTTATAGTGCACAGACACTGGCCTTTAGCATCTCTGGCCATCAGCACTGTTGGAAGCGCTGTTAGAATCATTGTTTAAACGTGACGACGTCTCCGATTCTAACTTTCATCTCAACCGACCAAACTTTGTATTATTCAACAAACAAACTATTCACCGAGGGTCAGGCGGTGTCAGCACTCACAGTAATGACATGTGATGATTTACAAAGAGCAGGTTAGCGTCTGTGGACAATATTTAGTGAGCGGTGTTGACAATCTCGAGCCATCTGCATTACATCGCATTAATCAGATGCACTGAAGTCCAGCTGCAGACAGTGTGTCCTCCCTCCTGGAGCTAGCACGACCTCGAGTGACCTGCAGAGGAGATGAACATGAAGAAGAGGCTTGAATGTGGATCAGAGGGAGGATAGAGTCGGAAATACGGCCATTCCAAGGAGAGTCATTCATACCAGGGGAGAAGAAGACATAATATCACACAGGTCCAGGTATAACAATGGAAAGAAGACAAGCTGTAGCACTTATGTATGTCCAAACTAAACATAGTCATGAGCTTAAGGATATGAGTCAACACAGTAAACTTACAATATAGTAGGTTTTTATGTGACTGAAAAGAAATTACAATATTGATGAGTAAGGCAAATAAAGTCTTTCCTCTACAAATTGCACTGAATAAATAATATGATGAAAATATAAGGGATGTGCCAATACAATACCAGTATTGGATGTCAGCACCAATATAAAAAAAAAATGGTGGATCAGACATCAGCTTCCATGATACTGGTTTAGCTGATATTCCAGTTTGGTCTAAACTGGAACTAAGATGTTTTTCTTGCCAAAATGTCTCATT
>JACN01142082.1:0-12607 GCA_000787155.1 Scartelaos histophorus
CAAATATAAAATAGCCATAGCGTAAAGGTCAAACCGGAGCTATTGGCAATGGAGAAAACAACCTGCACAGACTCGTGACATCTGCAGAACTGTCCTAAAGTGGCCTGAACGCAGGACTGAACCAGGTCTAAACCAGGACTAAACCAGGACTGAACCAGGACTGAACCAGGACTGTTGTGAGTGTTGGGATGGACCCGTCAGGTGCCCACAGGAGAAAGGACCGGCACAAAGGGTTCTTTCTCTCACTTTCAAGTCCAAGTTTAGTCCTGGTTTAGACCTGGTTAAGTCCTGGTTTAGACCTGGCTTTGTCCTGGTTTAGACATGGTTAAGTCCTGGTTAAGTTCTGGTTTAGACCTGGTTTAGGGCTGCCTTAGTGATGGTTTAATCCTGGTTTAGACCTGGTTTAGTCCTGGTTTAGACCTGGTTAAGTCCTGGTAAAGACCTGGCTTAGTCCTGGTTTAGTTCTGGTTTAATCCTGGTTTAGTACTGGCTTAGTGATTGTTTAGACCTAGTTTAGTTCTAGTTTAGTCCTGGATTAGATCTGGTTTAGTCATTGTTCAGTTCTGGTTCAGTCCTCGTCTAGACCTGGTTTAGTCCGGTTTTAAACTTGGTTTAGTCCTGATTCAGTCCTGCTTCTGTCCTGGTTTAGTCCTTGTTTAGACCTGGTTTAGACCCAGTTTAGTCCTTGTTTATCCTGGTTTAGTCCTGGTTCAGTCCTGGTTCAGTTTTGGGATCCTGGGGTCATGGATGACTGGTCCTTGAGCAAGACACTAAACCCACCTCGGCCCTGGTCTCTGTGTGTGGATGGTTTGAGTAACTAGAAAGTGAAAAAGTGAAAAATATCTGACTCGCTTAAAGCCACAGTATGTAACTTTTTTGCATGTTTGTCCATTCACGTCGTGAAAAACTTGAAAATGGTTGTGTCAGGGAGGGCATCTGGCACAGTAATTTCTAATAATATGAAACTTTAGAGGCAGATTTGGTGTTTTGGTAGAAAAGGTAAAATTCTATTCAGATTTAGACTTGTTCATTTCTCTGTTGGTTACATGAGCTTTTCTCTTTTCTGTATTTGCACCGTGGACTCCAGCCCCGGCTCTTTGTCTCCGTGAGCGGCGTGTGACCCACTTCTATAGATTTTAGGTCAGATTTTCCATAAACTCCAGGTTGAATACATCAGTGCCTCCAGTGTGAACAACCAACACAACTCACAAAAATAATAAACTGAAGGGTTGGAGGCTGAACAACTGAATAAAGGCCAAGAAATAAGTTAATGTGAGATATAATTTACAATATAATAAAATAAACCAAAAAAAAGACATATTTCAATGACTTTGGCAGCAGTGCTAGGTTAAGACTTGGTTTAGTCCTGGTTTAGACCTGGTTAAGTCCAGGTTAAGTCCTGGTTTAGACCTGGTTTAGTCCTGGTTTAGACAGGGTTAAGTCCTGGTTTAGTCCTGGTTTAGACCTGGCTTAGTCCTGGTTTAGTCCTGGTTTAGTTCTGGTTTAATCTTGGTTTAGTCCTGGTTTAGTACTGGCTTAGTGATGATTTAGACCTGGTTTAGTTCTAGTTTTGTCCTGGTTTAGACCTGGTTTAGTCCTGGTTCAGTTCTGGTTCAGTCCTGGTCTAGACCTGGTTTAGTCCTTGTTCAGTTCTGGTTCAGTCCTAGTGTAGTTCTGGTTTAGTCCTGTTTTAGTCCTGGTTTAGTCCTGGTTTAGACCTGGCTTAGTCCTGGTTTAGTCCTGGTTTAGTTCTGGTTTAATCTTGGTTTAGTCCTGGTTTAGTACTGGCTTAGTGATGATTTAGACCTGGTTTAGTTCTAGTTTTGTCCTGGTTTAGACCTGGTTTAGTCCTGGTTCAGTTCTGGTTCAGTCCTGGTCTAGACCTGGTTTAGTCCTTGTTCAGTTCTGGTTCAGTCCTCGAGTAGTTCTGGTTTAGTCCTGCTTTAGTCCTGGTTTAGTCCTGGTTTAGACCTGGTTTAGACCTTGTTTTTCCTGAAATATTCCAGAGACAAGCAGATTTACTAGTGGATCTGTCATCTGAACAACTCATGGTTATTTTTTAGGAATAAAAACTCATATAAATGACATAATAACTCAACAAGCAGGTGAAAAGTTCCGTAGTGTATCTTTAACTACAGGCCTGAATTAAAGACATTTAGTTATATTTTAAAATTTACAGAAATTTAAAAATTTATACTATAAACTTAAAAAAAAGTTAGGCAACTGTTTAGCAAAATTTTTAAAATTACTGCTTAATTGTTCGGTTTGCAGTGTAGCACTTGGTGACATCACGAGGTGGAACAGAGCATTTTGAGCTTTGTAGATGTAGACAAACTAATAATAAAGGACGTCCAGGTGTGTTTTTGATGAGGCAGTGATATTCTAACGTGGTTTAAACTCCATTTTGTGCATTAAAGGACGTTTAAAACAGTTCTGAATGATTTTGATGAGGTTTGTTCACTGCGCGTCCTCCTTGTCCGGGTCATAATAAATTGCCTCATTGTTCAGTGTAACTGGACTCAGCTCGGCCAAAGTCGCCGCTCGGACTCTGCTGACCCCAGAGCACCTCTCACATTTACATAGAGAGCTGTGTCCACAAGGAGAACGTCTGCTGACCAAATAAAACAGAAGGACAATCCTCCAATTACAGCAGCTCAGCAAATGTCCAGTGGCCCAGCCGGAGTTTGACCTACAGCTCTGCCCCAGTCAAACCCCAACGCCATCGTTAGGAGGAAACTGGCAACAAGAAAGTGACATGACGTGTGTCCAATCGCAATTTTTTCAGTTTAACACGTTCAGATTTCATAATAATTCACCACATCCCTGTAGAACCTATGATCTCCATGGAAACAAATCATTTTATTTCACAAACCATGAGTTATTTTGCATGTTTTTTGTACTTCAAGTGTTAAAATGTTCATGAGTTAAATGTTAAAATGTGCCTGTTGAAAATCCTCACACGTCAAAATGCATGAGTTAAATGTTAAAATGTGCCTGTTGAAAATCCTCACACGTCATTGATCCTTATATTAAATCAGTTTTCTTCAAGAGTTAAAACGTAACGACTAAAACTAAAGCCTGTTGTGTTCTTCTCCAGTCAAATGAAGCTCATCGAGGCGGAACCAAGCTCCATGTTAGAAGCAGGAACTGATTTACGGACAAAACGGCGAAATAAAAACACCAGGATCAAGTAGAGCGAGTTAAAACAAACCAAAATGACCAGGACTAAACCTAGACTAAACCAGGTCTAAACCAGGAGTAAACCAAGACTAAACCAGGTCTAAACCAGGACTAAACCAGGACTAAACCAGGACTAAACCAGGACTAAACCAGGACTAAACCAGACCAAAATGACGAGTCAATAAAAGCCAGAGTTCAAGGAGCCAGAAGCGCGCCCATGCTCACTTCCTACGGCAAGCCAAACTGTTCACATTTAAGCCGATTTTTAAGGCGTTAAATTCTTATTTTCTAAAGATAAAACCATTGAGATTTAGATAATAAATTTGATAATAAATCATTATTATCAAACGGACGACTAACATTTTAATGTGTCAAATAAGCTCATGACACGTGTCAAATAAGGTGAATTTTTCTAACATTACCTGGAGATACACAGGTTTAATGCCATACTGTGTGACATTTTAGCCAAAGGTCTAACATCTCCATTGAAGACAAGCAGGTGTTGGACCAGAAATGTTACACAGCGCTACACGATTAAAAAATAAGCATTAAACGAGCGTCACAGACAAAGAAAACTGCAAAAAACTCAAGAAGAACCCGATAACAGACCCAGACTTTCTTTGGTTTTCAGAGTTGTTGAGTAATGGAAGAATGGAGGGAGGGGCTGCAGACAGACTCTCCTTTCCTCACATTTTTGCAGCTGGGACTTGGGACCGGGCCAGGACTAAACTTGGTCCGAGTCCAGTTTTGGGAAAACCTCTCCAGGACCAGATTCTTCCTCATCCTGTTCATGCAGTTCACATCCTGGACCAGCTCCACTCCAACCTGGAAATCTGCAGCGAGGTTAAAACCAGGACAAGCCTCTGTTTCCCCGGGTTTTTTTCCCAACGTTTTAAAAAATGTTTTGCATTTGCATTAAAACTCCGTCTATCTCCATGGTGATAAGCAAACTACCAGGTCCAGTCAGATCTGTGCACAGGCGAGTCTCCTCAGAGAACGCAGAGATTTAACAAGCTATAAACCTAAACCAGGACTAAACCAGGACTAAACCAGGACTAAACCAGGACTAAACCAGGACTAAACCAGGACTAAACCAGGACTAAAGTATTTACACTATTTTAATGGACCAAACTAGAGCCTTAATTAGGACTATTCTCAGTCTAAGCCAAATCTAGATCCATAAAACAAGGCCAGACCAAACCAGATCTTTCCAGGTCTAAATCAGGACTAAACCAGGTCTAAATCAAGACTAAGACAGCACTAAACCAGGTCTAAACCAGGACTAACCCAGGTCTAAACCAAGACTGAGCTAGATCTAAACCAGATCTAAACTAGGACTAAACCAAGACTTAACCAAGTCTAAACCAGGACAAAACCAAGACCAAACCATATCTAAACCAGGACTAACCCGGATCTATACCAGGTCTAAACTAGGACTAACCCGGATCTATACCAGGTCTAAACTAGAACTAACCCAGATCTATTCCAGGACTAAACCAGGACTAACCCGGATCTATACCAGGACTAAACCAGGACTAACCCAGATCTATACCAGGTCTAAACCAGGACTAATCCAGATCTTCACCAGGTCTAAAGAAGGACTAAATCGAGACTAAACCAGGACTAACCCAGATCTACACCAGGTCTAAACCAGGACTAAATCAAGAGTAAACCAGGTCTAAACCAGGGCTAAAGCAGAAATAACCCAGATCTACACCAGGTCTTAACCAGGACTAATCCAGATTTTCACCAGGTCTAAAGCAGGACTAAATCAAGACTAAACCAGGTCTAAACCAGTACAAACCTAGAACTAATCCAGATCTAAACCAGGACTAAACCAGGACTAACCCAGATCTACACCAGGACTAAACCAGGACTAACCCAGATCTACACCAGGACTAAACCAGGACTAACCCAGATCTACACCAGGACTAAACCAGGACTAACCCAGATCTACACCAGGACTAAACCAGGACTAACCCAGATCTACACCAGGACTAAACCAGGACTAACCCAGATCTACACCAGGACTAAACCAGGACTAAATCAAGACTAAACCAGGCCTAAACCAGGACTAAATCAAAACTAAACCAAAATTAAACCAGGACAAAAGCAGATCTAAACCAGGTCTAGACTGAAACTCCAGCAGGTCCTAACAGGTCTAACCGTGTGGTCCAGCTCGAGTATTTCCAGTGTAAACTCGGTCCCAGTTCACACCTGCTCCAGACTCGGGGCCAAACTCTCTGCTCTGAGCTAATAGAGTCTGAACACAGAATCCACGGCGCTGCTCTGTTCACACTCCCAGACATGTGGCAATGCTTTGATAGTTTGGACGCTTTGACAGATCGGTATGTGGAGCCTTCTAGCTGTTTCTAATGGTTGCTAGGATACGGAAGAACAAAATCAATGGGACATTTTACAGTGCAAACAGTGACAGTCTGAAGCGCCGTGGTCCAGAGCTGCTCCTCACTCACTTTATGCTTTCTGAACAGCCACATTTCTCATCGTGATGAGTTTATGAGCGATTTTCACAGCTCAACTAGCATGCTAACGTGCACTTTCTGATTATGGAGATGCAGACAGAACATGGCACTTCCTGTACTGGGGAAACTCTTGGATACAAACGAACAAAATCAATGGGACGTTTTACAGATATTTCCATGAGCTAAACAGATCCCAGTTAGGCCTAGGACTAAACCAGGACTAAACCAGGACTAAACCAGGACTAGACCAGGACTAGACCAGGACTAAACCAGGACTAAACCAGGACTAAACCAGGACTAAACCAGGACTAAACTGAGACTAAACCAGATCTAAACCAGAACTAAATGAAGACTAAACCAGGTCTAAACCAGGACTAAACCAAGACTAAACCGAGACTAAACCAGGACAAACCCAGGACTGACCCAGGTCTAAACCAGGACTAAACCAGGTCTAAACCAGGTCTAAACCAGGACTAAACCAGATCTAAACCAGGACTAAACCAAGTTTAAACCAGGACTAAACCAGGTCTAAACCAGGACTAAACCAGGACTAAACCAGGACTAAACCAGGACTAAACCAGAACTAAACTAGAATTAAACCAGATCTAAACCAGGACAAACCCAGGTTTAAACCAGGACTAAACCAGGTCTAAACCAAGATTAAACCAAGTTTAAAACAGGTCTAAACCAGGACTAAACTGAGACTAAACCAGGTCTAAACCAGGACTAAACCGAGACTAAACCAAGTTTAAAACAGGTCTAAACCAGGACTAAACCGAGACTAAACCAGGTCTAAACCAGATCTAAACCGAGTATTAATGCATGTTTGAGTAATTTTACAATCTCTCCACTTTCAGACTCTCCTTATCTAACCCTGCTTCTACATGACATGAGTTCTTCTCCAAAACTCCAAAAAAACCCTGTTCCACCTCGTGATGTCACGCAGTCGCATTGTAAAAGTATTGTAACGTGACTTAAAGCTCATGAGAGTCCATTTTGCATAATATAAGGATTCATAATGGATTACAAAATGATTACTGGTCAATTATAGGGCGAGATTTTGGTTAATATTGCAAAATTAAACCTTTCGAGAAACATAAATCCAAGTCCAACTCAAGCATCCTTCATGTTTCACTATAACCCCAGACTCACAGAAAACACTGCAATAAGTAGCCAACCAACTTCTAATAAATCAATAATTTATCGTTTCCTTTTGAATGGGAAGTGTCCTCCCTGTGCAACTTTAGGTCCTTTTTAAACCTGCCAAACTCTCTGAACCTTATCTAATCCCAGTTTTCCTCCCGTCAGAATTTTATCGCAGTGCATATTTCTAACCTACCCCCATCGACTTTTCCTCATATTAAAAGAAGTAGGTCTTGTCTTCAGGCCGTGACTATGAATGAACGGACGTACAAAGCCTTATATATACGACAAACGAACCTTAAAGCCACTGTACCGGACTCTCTGAAATGGCCCATATTACGCCATTTTCTGATCTATACGGAAGATCATTTGTTTTGTTAGATTTTACTGTTTTTCTGTGTTATTTTTTTATTTATATTTATTTTTTTTATTTTTATTCTGAATTTTAGTTGCTTTAGTCTACAATTTCAACATGTTTAAAATTAAATAAAAAAATAACCTTACAAATATTTAGCACAAATATTTTTCAGTCCTCAAATTCATCAGTCAAAATTCAAATTCGTCAGATTTTAAATTTTAAATGCCGTTGTTTTTCTCACTTTGTAAACATGTTAAAATTATTTTTATTCTGAATTTTAGTTGCTTTAGTCTACAGTTTCAACATGTTTAAAATTAAATAAAAATATAACCTTTTAAATATTCAGCAAAAATATTTTTCAGTCCTCAAACTCATCAGTCAAAATTTAAATTCGAATTTGAATTTTAAATGCCATTGATTTTCTCACTTTGTAAACATGTTCAAATTATTTTTATTCAAAATTTTAGTTGCTTTAGTCTACAATTTTAACATGTTTAAAATTAAATAAAAATATAACCTTTTAAATATTCAGAACAAATATTTTTCAGTCCTCAAATTCATCAGTCAAAATTCAAATTCATCAGATTTTGAATTTTAAATGCTGTTGATTTTCTCACTTTGTTAACATGTTCAAATTATTTTTATTCTGAATTTGAGTTGCTTTAGGCTACAATTTCAACATGCTTAAAATGAAATAAAAATATAACCTTTTAAATATTCAGCAAAAATATTTTTCAGTCCTCAAATTCATCAGTCAAAATTTAAATTCGAATTTGAATTTTAAATGCCATTGATTTTCTCACTTTGTAAACATGTTCAAATTATTTTTATTCAAAATTTTAGTTGCTTTAGTCTACAATTTTAACATGTTTAAAATTAAATAAAAATATAACCTTTTAAATATTCAGAACAAATATTTTTCAGTCCTCAAATTCATCAGTCAAAATTCAAATTCGTCAGATTTTGAATAATAAAATAATTTTAGAAGTAAAACCAACCTTACATTTGAAGGATTTATGTTAGCAGCAGCAGCGAGTTGAACTTCCTGATAGTGGCGGACTGATATCAGAGAAAATAGTCCCTCAAAATGTGATGATCCAAAAAGATGCAAGGTTAGTTTTACTTCTAAAATTATTCTATCGGCACAGACACTTACATCAACAGTCTGGTGTTATAATAGATTTGCCTCAGTGCTTTTGTGGCAGGCTAACAAAACCCATTGACATGCGTTCGCCTAGCACCTAGCCTAGCTGCTAACATAAATCCTTCAAATGTAAGGTTGGTTTTACTTCTAAAATTATTCTATCGACGCGACATTTACATCAACAGTCTGGAGTTATAATAGATTAGCCTCTGGTGCTTTGTGGAGCAGGTTAGACTGTTTTAGTGACAGGCTAACGAAACCCATTGACATGCACTAGCCTAGCATTAGCGACCTCTGCAAATACAAGGACTGGGTGGATTATTTGAAAAAAACGACTCCAGATGTCGACAAAAATCTGGCTCACGAGGAAATGAGGTCCCTTTAAAGTGATGTGAGCAGACTTGTTTGAATGACTCCAGATGTCGACAAAAATCTGGCTCACGAGGAAATGAGGTCCCTTTAAAGTGATGTGAGCAGACTTGTTTGTTTTATTAAATGTTTTAGATTAGTATTTAAATTGAAAATATGCAGATTAAAACATAACGAATGTCATAGAGTGAACTATCCCGCAGGCTCAAGCACAATGTGTTCTGCAAAGGTTTCTGGTGGACGGCCTCTGCTCGTTTCCATGGAAATGCTACCGCTGAAATGTCCCATAGTGTGGCATTAAACATCCATCTCCCCGGAGTCAAGCAGGTGAAGCTACCAAATTACAGGTCAGATCTGTGGATAAGTGAGCACGCACTCGGTCAGAATGTTTTTCAAGACAATAAAATGCCCTGTAATAGTAATATATATTTAATGCAATACTGCGGAATATTTTAGGCAAAGCAATAAGTTCTCCATGGATAGATGAGATGACAAAAAGTGACACAGAGAAGCTTTAAGGGAAGTAGGTGTTGTCTTCAGGCTGTAGTTATGAATGAACAGACACACATAACCTTATATATTCTGCAGGTTTTGTTTTAACCTCAAGAAACTCGGTTCATTGACTAAATTTCAAACTCCGGCCTCAGATTTCTACTCCAACCAGATGCCACAGTGACACAGAACGGGCCGTCGTCCAAACTCCAGCGATCCATCAGCGAGAGAAAAGAGAAAAGAGGCTGCGCCCTCCTCCAGACACATTCTTGAACATGGGATCACTGAGTTTGGGAAGTGAATGAAAATGAGCTGCATTTCACTGGTAACACATGACATCACGAGACTGTAGTACAACATATACAAGCGGTAGTAATAGTAAAAGTAGTAGTAGTCAGTGATACGAGGAATACAACACCTAAATTACACTATCAAGTACTACACAATATTCAGCTGATATTAGGAAAGTAGCTGCATCCTCCAATCAAAGAGTAAATGTACCAGTTACAATTAGCATTTTGAAGACACGCTCGGCACATAAAAAGGGACTAAACTGGAACTAAATCAGGAACTGAGTGAGGACTAGACCAGGACTAGACCAGGACTAGACCAGGAATAAAACAGGTCTAGATTAGGACTTAAACCGAGCTCAAAACAGGACCAAACTACACATATTTCTATTTAATTACTTCTCGACACTGGTAGTTGTAATAGCTAGTACTGCGCTAGTCGTAGTAGCAGTAGCAGTAGCAGTACCTGTGGTCATAGTAGTAGCAGTAGTAGCTGTAGTAATAGTAGCCATAATAGTAGCAGTAGTCATAGTAGTAGCGGTAGTTGTAGTAGCAGTAGTCATAGCAGTGGTAGTAGTTGTAGTAGTAGTCATAATAGTAGCAGTAGTTGTAGTATTAGCAGTAGTTGTAGTATTAGCAGTAGTTGTAGCAATAATTGGAGTAGTAGCAGTAGTCGTAGTAGTAGCAGTAGTTGCAGTAGTAGTAGCAGTAGCTGTGGTCATAGTAGTAGCAGTGGTTGTAGTAGTAGCAGTGGTTGTAGTAGTAGCAGTAGCCTTAACAAAGGTTGAAGTAGTAGGAATAGTAGTAGTAGCAGCAGCAGTAGTAGCAGTAGCAGTAGCAATAATTGGAGTAGTAGCAGTGGTCGTAGCAGTATCAGTAGTTGCAGTAGTATCAATAGTAGTAGTAGTAGTAGTAGTAGCAGTAGCAGTATTCACAGTACTAACAGTAGTCGTAGTAGTATTCTGATAGCTGCAGTAGAAATCAAGTAGCCACAGTGAAGATGTTCGACGCAGTAGAAGTTGTAGTAGTAGTATTTGTACCAGCAGTATTGGTGCTAGAAATAGTACTTTTAGACCTGTACTAGATGAATAGTTTGTGAGTTTTCCCCGTGAGTCGGTGTGAACCTGTTTACTCACTGACCCAGTTTCCTCGTGTATTATTTTACACAGAGACATTCACCACAGGCTCTTGACACACTTAAATGTCATAAAACAATCTCGGCTTTCACACTTCACTCTGTTTGGTTTATGAACCGCAAAAACTAATTAATTAATCAAGACCGCAACAAACAAGACCAAGACCTGTCCGAGACCACAGAGTCCCAAGGCCAAAACCAGACCAAGATCGAGACTTTTAAAGCCCGAGATCGAGACAAGACCACGAGACCAAATCGAGACCATCTTTGTAATTATTTGTCAAGTGTCTGAACTCGAGATCGAGACAAGACCGAGTCCAAACGTGATCGAGTCCGAGACAAGACCGAGTCCGAGACAAGACCGAGCCCGACCGCTTTCGAGACCGAGAAAAGGCCAAGTCCGAGACAAGACCGAGTCCGACCGCTTTCCAGACCAAGACAAGACCAAGTCCGACTGCTTTCAAGACCGAGACAAGACCGAGTCCAAACGTGATCAAGTCCGAGACAAGACCGAGTCCGAGACAAGACCGAGCCCGACCGCTTTCGAGACCGAGAAAAGGCCAAGTCCGAGACAAGACCGAGTCCGACCGCTTTCCAGACCAAGACAAGACCAAGTCCGACTGCTTTCAAGACCGAGACAAGACCGAGTCCAAACGTGATCAAGTCTGAGACCAAGACTGAGACTTTTAAAGCCCGAGATCGAAACAAGACCACGAGACCAAATCGAGACCGTCTTTGTAATTATTTGTCAAGTGTCTGACCTCGAGACCGAGACAAGACCAAGTCCTACCGCTTTCGAGACCGAGACAAGACCGAGACAAGACCGAGACAAGACCGAGACAACGAGACTTTTAAAGCCCGAGATCGAGACAAGACCACGAGACCAAATCGAGACCATCTTTGTAATTATTTGTCAAGTGTCTGAACTCGAGATCGAGACAAGACCGAGTCCAAACGTGATCGAGTCCGAGACAAGACCGAGTCCAAACGTGATCTCGAGTCCGACAAGACCGAGTCCACAAAAAACGTTTCTGAGGCTGGTCTTGAGCACTACGACACTCATCATGATACTAAAACTTCAAACTCAATTTCAATACTAAGGAATAGACTCGATTCCCAAGCCACGATAATGATAAATAACTCAAAATTTTGAACATTAAAGATGAATTCTGTAACTTTTCCAAAATGTCAAAATGTACTATTAGATTTGGCCATTTCCATAAAAACAAGCCCACTCACAGTAAGAACGCAGGAGTTTTAAGGTATTTTTTTTTAGGATTTTAAACAACTTAAACAAATGCAAGAATGATACGTTTAATGCCGTACTGTGGAATATTCAGGACAAAGCGCTAATAAAGCTACTCAGGAAAGGTTCATTTTTGTCATGTGAATGTGACTTTTTACGTTCGATACCTGCACAAACCGGTTTTAGTATCGATTCGTATCTGATTTTTGATACTTTTGACAATCCTAGATGCTAAAAAGTCATTTATTTGTACAGCGTAAATCTGTTTTCTTTTAAAGTGCACATTGTTCACCTTGGGGTATGTTTGAAACGTAGTACGAGGACGCTCAGGTTTCTTCTCCTTATTGACTTACACTGATTTCATTACATCTTCGCCTTAAAGGGAATTTCGTAATGTTCCCTATTCCCGCTTTAAAGCAGCTCCAAAAAAGACTACGGCAAATGCTCGCAAATAACGTCATACACATGTGAAGTAATGTACATCGAGAAAACTTTTACTTCCAAATGACGCACTGTGTAACTTTTCTGTAGAACATTCCATGCAAGAAAATGACAAGACACTCCACCTTAGAAGTTACATACTGAACCTTTAAAATGTTGTTGTAGTAGTTTGCAGGTTGGTGCCAGATGTAAGTACTTTGCGCATACTGGTAGTTAGGGATTTGCTAAAGTAAGCAGGATTTCTTTTGAAGTACTGCAGTAACACTAGCAGTAATGGTAGGAGCAGTAGTAGCAGTGGCTGTAGTACTAGCAGTAGTAGTAGTAGT
>KN492648.1:0-10102 GCA_000787155.1 Scartelaos histophorus
CAATCAGGACGCACAACACAATGCACAAGTTCTTTCTTAGCCAATCAGGACACAAATGCAAAATTTCAAAATTGCACAAAAAAAAATAAAAAAAATCAGCAAAACAGCGAGGTGGCGAAAGGTGAACCGCGATATAGCGAGGGACAACTGTACTCCACCTCTAACAACTTTAACTTGTTCCTAACTTGTTCCTCTACCTACTTGTCGCCACGGAGATATTATTGCTTGGCCTGGAATGTTCCGTAGTATGACTTTAAACATAAACATCCAGCATTTATTCATTAATTGTTCTCAAAAATCCATGAATGCCTTCGGTGAATAAGGGCAACTCTTCACGGATCTGAATTGTAATGCAGCGTAGTGGCCTTGTGATAGGTTTAATCTGTACTGTGGAACATTCTAGACACAATTCTTTGTATGTTTTTGCTGGTTTAAAGCTCCTACACACAGCAAACACTGGATGGTTAAAATTTCAGGGTAAAATAGATCAGAGTTGTTTATGGTTGATCGTTTTGGGGTTATTTGTGTATTTGAGTTGAGATGACTGAAGTTAATTCAACCTCCCTTAGTGTTGATTTGGCACCTCCCACCACTTCCAACTCCCAGACCACCAGTTTGAACCAGTTTTGTAGATAATTTCATCTTAATTTGACAAAAAATAAAGTGTAAAAATTAAACACTTTTCTGTATTGTTTAGCTAAACCAGAATAACTCTACACAGTGTTATCCATTTACTCTCAAAACTTTAATATAACTCTTGATTTTGGGGTTAAACAGGAACTTTGGTCCAGTGTAACTTGATTAACATTTCCAAAAATGTTTAATTAACTCTACAACAGATTGGACTCATATAAACCTTGAGAAACAGATTCAGTGAGAGTTCATTTTAACACTGCACTTTTTGCTGTGCAGGAATCTGTTTTGTGGAATATAGGACAGTGCAGTGAGTCCAGAAAGGAATCCAAAATTTTGTTGACTAGAAGTTTTTCATTCTTCATCAAAATACATCCCCTGGTTGAATACAAAAGAGAGAAAATACCTCTTGGCTCAGCTTTAAGGTAATATTTGGGCTTAGTCATTTCAGAATCAGAAATACAAGCAATAACTTTTTGAATAAATCACTCCAGAAAAGAGTTAAGTTGAAGTTTTTTCATTCTCCATCAAATAAACCGTCTCGCTTCAGATGAATAATGGATAAACCGTCCCTCAGCTGGATTTTAAGGAGATATTTGAAGATTTGATGTAAAAAAAAAAAAATAAACGTGAAAGGAGGAAGTAGCTTTTTAAAGAAGGAGTGTAACACATCTATGGGGTATTTACTGCTAACACGTAACATATTTTGATCATACTCTCCACACTAAGTCACACCCCTTTTTGAGCACTAATCAAAATTACGCGTTTCGCTATCAAATCAAAATTATGCATTTCGCTTATGAAATACCTCACATCGCACCAGGTTTGTGAAGTTGTAGTCTATTGTTTGGTATCATGTATCATGTTTTTGTATTTTTATGCAGAATTGTTGCTCGGGAGCATGGATGATGTAGTTTTGTGAATGTAACATGGTATAGGAGGGTTCAAATAGGCCATGGGAGAGATCGCTAAATTACTCAAACATGCATGGATGACATTTAAAATCTTAAAGACATATTTCTGATGAGAGATCAGCATTACAATATGGTAAAACTCATATAATGTTAATTTTGCGTAATATTCTCTAAACCAGGGGTCACCAACACGGTGCCCGTGGGCACCAGGTCGCCCCCAGGACCACATGTGTCGCCCGCAGGCTGGTTCTGAAAATAGCACAACTCACTAGTGAGCAACATCTACAATTTAATCGTCTTCTGTTGCTGTTATTTTTATAATCCCCCTTGGATTTATTTAGTTTTAAAAATGACAATATCTTAAAAATATGGAGCCATGTTTGTTTACGTTTTACAGAAATGCAACTTAAAACCTCATGCCTCATTTACATAAACTGTAAGCACAGTTCTGCTTCTGTAGAACTTAAAGACACGACTCAGTGGAATGTGAGTGTTTTATCTGTGGCAGAGGGATGTTGTTCTGATTGTGAGTCTGTTCTGTGCGTATATCGCGTTGGACATGGTTAAACTGGAGAAATTAAACTTTAAACTTTAAACTACGAGTGCACAGGTTTAGCTCAGCTCTTTATTTAACTCTTATTTCACTCATGATGATCCCTTTATTTATGTTGATTATTTAATTTCTTTTGGCTCCTGTTGTGATGAAAAGACTGAACAGTGTTTGTCTTCTGGACACATGTGCACTCCACTTTATGTTACAGTAACAGTATCAGGATCATCTGAAAATGTAACAATTACTGTGATTAATAAACTTAAAGTGCTAAATACTGATGTCACTTTGCTTTCACTGGTGATAATTATTGTGAGAAATCATTAATGTGATCAGGGTCTACACTAGATGATTATCATTACTCATTATTAATAATGTTTGTATGTAAAAGGCAAACTGAGCAAATTTGTTGTTTCGTATCAAAGCGTCTCAAAGTGGACGCCCTTCATATGACTCAGTGCCCATGGAGCAGCTCTCAGCTTCTAAAAGGCTGCTGACCCCTGGTCTAAACTGTTACCCACAACAAAACAAAAATGTTGTTCACAAACATTGAACATAGAGCCACTATCTATAATGTTATTTGACTTTTTAAATGTATTTGTTGTTACCAGTAGATGTTTCCAGCAGTAACACAGATAGATTATGTGAAAACACAACAGGGCCGGGTCAGCTAATCTAATTACACACAGTAGCTTTAAGGCAGTTCACCCTAGCAAAGAAAACAAAAACTTTCTATCCTCACCTGACCAAGTGGGATTTCGTCATATCAATTTTCATTTTAGGGACAAAAACTCAGTTAATGACAACACCTTTCACCTACCACGTGAACAGCTTCATGAAATCAAACTTTTGAAATGAAAAAGTCCAGGTAATGACAAAAAACAAAAAAGAGTAATTTTTCCTACTCATTTAGGGAAAATTTCAAACTTTCTATTCTTACTCTTATATTATGATTAACTGGATGTTGATTAACCAAGTAATGCCGACACCATTACCGTCATGGCCTGTGGAAGTCCAGCAGTAGTTCGATAGCCGTACCTCCAGCATGTCCTCGTTCTCCTGTTCGACAACACTCCATTAGCCCAAAATAGGTCAGCTTTAATCCCGCGCCAAATGAAAAGAAATGAAAACGCTTCCATTTGTGATTGAAGCCCTGCATTTCTCTGCGTGCTGACGGCAACAATTAGTTATGCGAGGTGAACTATAATAAAGGTATGTGCGCGTATAGGGAGAGGAAGTCATCTGCAGAAGTGGCTTGCCTCATCAAGAAAATAATATAACATAAAATAACATTTGATTCGGCCAAAAAGTAAGTTACTTTTTACATTATGCGCTGCAAAACGAATTGGAAAATGAGCTCTGACTTCAAAGAGAAAAGCGTTCCGTTTATGAAGACAACTCGGTGCTTCCTCGCGGCGTTCTCGGGTCTGTAAGACACACCTACTGCCTGTCGCTACTCAGGCGAACGCGACTGAAAGTGTTCTATTCTGGAACCCGATGAAAGGAGATTTTCAAGGACATAGAAAGAAGACGAGCGTAGAGAAGCTGATCCACAGTTGTACATACCCCCATTTTTGAATAGTTTGTAGAGGTCCACAGTTGTTCCTCACATAGGCATCCTGTGGTCCTTATAATTCACCGCGATGAGTGTCAGTGTTTTCAGAGACTAGAGTTTTGCACAGTAAAGCTACAGCTAGCATGCTAACTGCGCACTTTCTTATTCATCGGACAATAAAATGCTTTATAATTACATACAGACAGTTAACCAGGCTTACACCAGATTGATGTGTCGTCCTTTGAACTGACCACTACACATTAGTCTGGGACGACTCACCGATAGTGATTGGAACCAATGATTAGAGTTTTCAAACAAACACCTCAGGTTGATTGGGCAAAACCGTCACAACTTTAAATATAAATCCAATTGAGAAAAAAGCACTGTTATCCTACCAGTCCACAAACACACAAAGCACTTCTCTCTGCACGTTTTCCACAAACATAATAGTCTGTATTGATGTTAAAATAGGCCGAACAGTGTCGGCGTAGCCATGTTTGTTTGGTCTGTGATTGGTCAGTTTCCCCATCACTGCCTGTGGGACCTACGCATGCGACGATTCTGCTGGAGCTGTTCAAGAAGGATTATCAAGTATTTGTGAACATACAAAAATCATGAGAACTTATTTGGCAAGTAGCGTATATAGTTGTTTTTTTTTTGTTTTTTTTTAACTCAAACTCCGCTTGACCCATTTCTGCCCTGGAATGTGAAACAGGCTTGTGCATTTGGTGTGGGTTAGGGTTGTTGTTGAACTACTTCTGTTTTTCATGTTTTTTAGTCATAATCAGGTACAGCACTTTTAATCATTGCCTGAAAAGGTCAATACATAGTCAACATTTGGTAAAATTTTAATTTTTAATCATGACACATTTTCTTTTTAGATAAATATAATGAAGACAAAGGAAGTTCAAACAAGTGGGTGTTGATAGGGGATTGTAAAAACAAATTTTCAGAGCTCTAAAGCCTCAAATACAGGACAAGACAGGATGACTCACGCAGTCATGAATCAATCGAAATACAACTCTGAGCAAACTAATGATGAGAGAACACCATTACACCAGGGTTAACAGCTCATAAAAGTCCATTGTACATAACACATCCCCTTTAATCGGGTTAACACTGGCCAGTTGTTAGCGCGCTGAGTCACTGTACACTTCAATAACAGAGTAAGCCCATAGAATAGGAACAAGGCTAAACCCTATTCTCTTTAATACCGCCTAACCTTTCCTTCGTTGTATTACTCACTGCTGGTTATTCTCTCTAAATCCGTCCAGCACCACTGTCGTCATCTGATAAGCAGTGGTTTTCTCTGCACTCTTTTTTGCTGGAGTGGAGAGCCCCGTGATGAATGGAAGAAGATCTCATTTGATTTATAACGGCATGAAACAAAATGTGCATCCCCAGTGCCATGACCCCGCGTCGCCAGCAGAGGTGCAACACAATAAAACAGCACACTGAGAAGCAAAAGGAAGAGGAAGCACACGGGGCTGCGGTTTACCCAGCGAAGGATGGTGAAGTAGAGCTTATTGATCGCCACAGAGGAATGTCAATAGTAATAAAACAAAATGTGAAATCAAAAGTCATAGCCAGTAGCGATAAGCGCGTAAAAATGAACAGTGACACAGTGGTACCGAGCCAGTTCTGACCAGAGGCACGGCCAGCAAGACCATCCACTTCAAGGTAATCCCTGTAGGCTTTTGTCAAGCTGCTAAAATCAATGTAAATGGCCTCGCTAGCTGCTGCACGAGCTATCCAAACAGCTAAACATGGACCCAGAAGAACTTCACAAACAGCAGGATTACTTTGGTGAAATTTAGCGGTTCCAACTTTTTTGTGAAACTGCAACAGAAATGGCTATTAATATCAGTGCCAGATAATGTTTACAAATTATAAATAGCACCAACAAAGAAAGCTAATGTTTACACAAGTTAGCATAACGATTAGCACCGGAAATTAGCACATGAATAGCGGGCTAATTTGCATAACAATAGTGCACCAGAAATGTGTTAACTCATACAATTCAATCATAAAACGCAGTATTACAGGTGTATAATTATGTTTTGCGATGTATTATTTACAGACGCTTAAAGAAACACCAAAAATAGAAACACAAGAACAGAAGAGCGGCCATTTTGAAGTGAACAACAACTTCCTGTCTGACGTTCTTTTTCTACCATTAGAACCAAATAATTGAATTGTAGCAGCCACTCGATGACGAAATTTATCAACCAAAAAACATAAGATTGTCATATACATTAAACATAATCAATCAATAAACTGTGACACATCAGACAGTGGACAGTTTACAAATCAAAGAAACTATTCACTTGTTTTTATGCGTTAATGCTAATGCTAACTTTAGTTACAATTGGTATTGATCCACAGTTGCCACTTCGAAACCTGATCTCAACATTTAAAAAATCGTTGGTTGAGCGGATTCCGGCTCTCACAGATGAATGCTGTTGTTGTGTCCTTGGGCAAGACATTAACGGCACCTCACCCCCAGTGTCAGTGCGCACGAGTGTATGAATGTGTGTCAATAAGTGAGCGCTTTGAGTATCCAGAAGGTGGAAAAGCGTCTTAAAAGTGACCATTTACCATTCAAACTTTAACTATACCATTATATACCATATACAATTTGTAGTGAAATTTGCAGATGTAGATTCTTTCAGTTTGTGGCATCGTTTTAAATATTTATTAGGCTCCAAAAGCATTAGCACACAGTGTTTTCAGTAACATTCCCTGCAGCTCCCCGTCCACTGCCTGATCTGTCAGTATTTATTGATTTGCAGAGCCTCATTGGAAACAGAGGTGAAGTTTATAAAGTACATTCTCCAGATGCAGACATTTTTTAAGAGAAATTAGAGATATTTAAGAGGTACTTTTGCAGCAAACACTTAAACATTCAAAGTAGTTGGTGACATCATGAAAGACGGGGCGGTATTTAAAATTTGGATACCTGTCAGACCAACGGGTTCTATTCAAGCTGATGTCACAAACCAGGAAGAGTTTGGGAAGTAGTAGTAGTTCCCGACGGTGGGCTCAGCTATAACTGTGATAAAACCCACTGAAGTAAATGTGATCAGCGGTAAAATAAAGACTGCATATGTATGTGCCGTTCGAAACCATCTCGAATTTGGCGTCCTCATCTTTTCTAATTGTGCGCTCGGAGTTGTGCATCAGTGGGGAAATTTTGAAAACTGAGGTACAGTTGGAATTGTTGATGAGCCGGAACGCTGTAAATGCAGAATGCTGGACTATTTTCTCATTTTTCCTAGATTTTGTTAAAATTACCGCTGCGTACAGACCCCACAGGAAGTTGCCATTGCATATTTCCAAACGAAGAGCCTATTATACTGTTTCTTACACCGCAAAAACCCTCCGCTTCACTCTTTTTAGTCCACAGGCTCTGCTCAGTTTGAAATGTAGCTGTGAGCGAGGTTTAAGTTGAAAAAAAGTGAAATAATTAGCTCTAGCTGACCAAAAGCTTGTTTAAAAAGAATTAAAGCCTATCATGTGTTCTTTAAACTGTATCAGAAATTGTGAAAAAGTCTCGAAACACCGGAAAACCTAAATAATAGTTCACAGTGACTGGTGAAAGATACGCTCATCTGGTGGCTGGTACGCCCACAGGGACTTGTTTTGTCATCTTTTATTTTCTACCCACCATTTTCGCCGTCCACACTCGCGGCTCCTCTATCATCCTTCAGAACGCGACGTAATGGTTGCGGTGCCCGGGAGGTGAGTTGGGGAGAGTGATCAGACCGGGCCTGAAACAAGACTTCCTCAGATTTGGAACTTTTGTGAGAAGAAGAGAGTGTGGAGGTAATGGAGCGTGACATAAGGCAGAGCGCTGGAGCAGATACAAACAGCAGCACAGCGCAAAGCAGAGCACCCAGCCAGAACAGGCCCCCCGAGACCACCGAGCACAGTACTGTCAAATCACAAAAGTCATCTCCGAAACGTCACAGGGAGCGCGAGTGGTGTTGCTGGAAAGGTTGGTATTTTTTGACTTGTTTTGAGCAACCGAATGCATGCTAACCAGGGTCTTGTATCCTGAGGAACTACGAAATGGGGAAAAGAGAAGAAATGGACGTAAAGTTGTGTGAGAAATGAACTGAACTTTTGGAACTTTGTGATTTAGACTTATTTTATACCGACTCATTACTCAGGAGGATGATATCAAGGTAGTCTAAAGGCTTATAAGGAACACAGAAGGTTAAATCTAACAATTAAACCTAATCCTAACCCAAGCTAAAAAAAGTTATTGAATGTTTACTTTGGCAAAACCCAATCAAGTTCAATTCTAAAATGAGAATAGAGTCCGCCTAAAAAATAGCCGTGCACTATACTACAATCTCAATTCATCCCTGTGCAGCCTGACAAAGTCTCCTCGAGCAAGACACTTCCCTATGCATGAATGCAGTGAGCGTTGCAATACTAAAATTTAGAATTCAATTTAAAAAGTAAAAAATATAACCCTGAACCCTATTAGAACTGAAGAACAGAAGAGGCAGAGTGGGGAAATGTATTTGTTAGGTGCTGTTAGGTAATATTTGCCTCGTTTACATAACAGCTTTAAACAAAAACAAAAAAAAAATCTGAATAAAATTTTTTTCTGCTTCAAAAAGACCATGTAAACACTTAATTCCGAGTGATTATTTTTGAATTAAACTTATTCAGAATTAAACTTTATTTCGATTTAAATGGGTGATTTACTCCGATTATAAAGTTGATTTAATTTACTCAACGATCATGTAAATTATTCCACTTAAAAAATAATTCCGGTTCAATTTCCGACTAAAAAAATAAAACAACTTCACTTTTGTAACCCTTTCGACTGCTACGTCCTCTCCGATACGTTTGAACCACCGTCATAACAGTATTCACTCTTCAAAACCTCCAGTAATCCGAATTATTTTTCATTTTGCAAGTTGGGAAAAGCCTTTATACCAAAGTGATGATGTGGCGATGATTTTCAAGTAGGTTCAAGGTTATTGTGTGGTCTCATTTGAGTTCTGATAAAGGTCAAACGCATTCAAAAACTGTTCAGATTCAAATGTTTTTGAGCAAAATAATATATTATATGATAGATAATTTGTTTAAAAGGGTCCTATGTTACGCAAAATGGACTCTTGTGAGATTTAAGGAATGTTAGAACGTTGTTAAATCCTCAAAAACATACCTGGAGTTGCTTGTTTCATTCACATGTTTTTGCATAATCCTTTATTACTCATGAGTTTACATCTCAAAAGCTCAAAATGCTCTGTTCCACCTTGTGATGTCACAGTTGACTCGATAGTCTTCAAGTGAACAGCTACTCTTTACCTTTTGTTCAGTGGAGATTGGAAATTCTAGGGCTGAAATGTTCCACATGATTCTAGTGAAGGTCTATGCACTTAAAAAAAAGACTGTTGCACCTTGTGATGTCACGTGGTAATAAAAAACGTGGGAATGAAACAAAACACAACTCGGACGCAACATTACAACATCGGAAAATAGCGTAATGCAAGACTTTTAAGCTACTCTTGAGGCCAAAAAGTCCGCTACATACTCTCTGCGTATCATTTTTATTTCAGAGAATCAGGTGCACGGTTAAGCTGCTAGTTTTGTTCGTCCACAACCCATGCGTGAGTTATCGGCGCTGGCAGAGGGACACAGCCGCAGACTCACTTTGTAGTCACTCTTCTCCGGGGCATCATGATGAAGTTCGCTACCGCAAACGGCGTGAAGCGAATGAATAATACATGAAATAGTAAAACGTCTGGCGAAGCGCTATACGGGCTAAACGCGCTATAAATATAACTGGAAACTTGGCTTTGCGACTCAGTTTGGCCGACTTGGCGACGCTGAGTACCGATCAAACCTTCTTCTTCGCTCGATGGAGAACCTTGGTATTCGTGGAGGCCGTCGCGCACCAAACCCGAGTACATTTTTGGTTTGGTTTTAATCTTGTGCCAAAAACGCGCAGTAACAGATTGTGTTTTCTCCACCCCGGCCGCGGAGACAGAGCTGTGCGAAGGTGTGAATTTAAATCAGCCCTGAAGGCGCTGGCTGTTTACTCGGGGCTCGCAAGGACAACAAATGTGCTCTCTGCGTCCTTTTGTTTGGAGATAGAGTTTGATGGCGGGCACGAAGAAGATGTTGAAAGCTCCGTGGGTTTTATACGACTCTCCTGCTCTCGCGCCTTGACCTTGCTGCGGAATGACAAATTGTTCCAGATTAGCGACGCCGCGCTCACCTTCCTCCTCCCTCCAGACTCTCCACTCTTTTTCCTTGTCATTTGCACTTAATTGAAGCAGCTTTATCCAAACTGATAAATCGTCTTTTGGTTTTCGGAGGCATGCGCGAGTGCTTCGTCCTGATGTCGCTCCTCCTCCTCCTCCTCTCTCTCTTCTGGTCTTCTCTCTCTCTGTGTCTCTTCTCTGCATTCAGTGCTCTCCTTTCTCT